>JAFEMH010001497.1:0-50000 GCA_022495995.1 Adenophora triphylla var. japonica
TGAATCGGAAAGCATATGTTTGATACTTTGAAAAATATTGAGGTAAATATTCCACTGTGGATCTTCTCGAATCGGTTCCTAGGTATGCAAAATTTCTCAAAGAGTTGTGTACACCCAAAAGAGGACTCGAAGAAGGGTGAGTGAAAAGAAAGTGAAAGTGGTTGAGCATGTTAGTGTGGTTTATCGGGAAAAAGATGCCCGAAGTGTAGTGATTCGGGCATGTTAGGTAGTTTCTGTTTCATTTAGGGGTGTTCGTGTTTCATGTGCTATGCTCGATTTAGGAGCTTCGTCAATGTGATGCCAAATCCCGTTGTTTGAAGATCTTAAGTTGGAAGTAAATTGGAGGGACGTTAGGGTGGTTATACAATTGTGAGATAAGTACTGTATCACGTATTACCACCAGGGGTGGTTAGAGATGTGGAGGTGAAGGTTGATGATTTGGTATTTCAAACCAGTTTTCTTTATTCTTGACATGGAGAATGATTCTCGAGGCTCCCATTTTATTAGGGAGGTCTTTCATGTCTACCTCGAAAATCAAGCTTGATGTGAGAGAATGGCTCGTTAACCGCTTGGAGTTTGATGGAAAAGTGGTGAGATTCAATGTGATTGGTGATAAAGACTTTTCCCGAAGTAATGCTACGCAAAGGTTTGTGCCATGAATTTGAGTGAGCTTAGATTATTAAGGATGGGAGTCGAGGTATATGATCTTGAGTGAATCTCACGAAAAGTGAAGCAAAAAAAAAAAAAAAAAAAAATAAGAAATAAGAACCACCAAAGGTGGGGACGAAGAAACGAAAGAGAAGAAGAAAGGAAAAAGGCTGAAATGGTCACTGCAGCGAGAGAAGGCGTATCGTCATAGAGCCAGAATCATCTTCTAGAGGTAACTTGTGAGGATTACTTTTATCACGCTTACGTTGATGAGGCCCCATGTTTGTGGGGCCTCTAGTCCCCATTCAAGTATTTATTGTTTAGTATCATTGAGGACATGATGCTCTACACGGTTTAAACGATGGGGGTATTAGGGTATTAGGAAGGATGAATGTTGTAGTATGTTTTTGTTTTCTAAAAAAAAATCGAAAAAAATCAAAAAAAAAAAGAATCGAAAAAAAAGGCTAGGTGAAAACCGAAAACGGCACCTAGGCAAAAGGTGAGGAAGAGAAATGTTTACTATCTTTTATATCACCGGAGTGGAGACATAAGGAGGTTTTGAAGTACCGAGTGTTAGATTGGAGTTTAGGATATTACTCCGATGGTTATTATTTTTCATTGACTTGTGTTGTCTACACGCAAAAAATCTTCCAATTGAATGTCCAAAGTAAATTTGTCCTCGAAAAAAAATGCATAGTGTTCAACAACAAATACTCAGCCGTCCCATTTGAACTTCACATTTTATCGAAACGGGGATCGCGTTAAAACGCGCGCTTTTAAAATGGACATTTTATATTATTAATACACCCACTAATTCTCTCCTACTTTCTTTTATACTCATGCGCCCAATCCATTCACTATTTTCTATCCCATTTCTACTGACCAATCTCACTTTTAAATACTAAAATCTTTACTCCAGCTAACTTTTTCTTCATTTTTGTGCCACATTCAATTAGACAGCAATTCATTTGTGAAAAAAAGTAAGTAAATTAAAGCAGTTTAATAATTGTCAATGTTGTTACCTTTTCGTCTTCTTCAACTAGTGTCGCAACTGATAAGAATCACATCCCTCGACTTCATAGCATCATCCGGTCTAAACTGACAAGTTAGAATTCATACCCACAAAAAAGGAATTTTGCTCTCCAAAGCGCACACCTTAAAATAGGGGTCTTTACGATTCGGATTGATCAGAATTTTGTAAATTTTAAAAAACGAGGCCGGATCGGTGTTCGGTTACTAAATTGAATTAGGATCAAACCATTTCATTCTGGGGCCGATCACATTGGTCCGGTTCCGATGGTTCGGTCCATGTCCGATTTCATCGGTTTCACAAATTGCACTACTTTATATATTTTTTAAAGATAAAACATTACAAGCTATTTTTTCATGAAATCAAAATATAGGACGATTACATAAACAAAGTTCAAATAAAAATATTCAGACATACAGCAAATTAATTGAAATAGAGGAACAAAAGAGAAAAACATAAACATGATTCAGACCCTAATAATCAAATTCAGATGCAAAATTGTAAGAAAATTAAAAATACGAGTAGATTGGAGGTAGGGCGAAAATAATATCAAAATTTCATTAAATCATTACCTTTTATTGGAGATTTGAGAGGCAAAATAACGAGTAATGATGTTACGCAATCTCGCACAAAAAACGGTCTGTATCCTAGATTATTCGCCACTTATTACATTGCTTGTAGTCGGTAGAGATCGGCACGGTAGTGCCGTGTTTGAGCAGCTGAGTCGAAATCAAGGCGCCGCCATGAAAAATCAATTTGATTTCTAGGGTTAAGAATTGAGATGAGAGAAAGACGAGAGAGGGAAAAAGCGTAGAGAGAGAGAGAGAGAGGGATAGAAAACCAATCGACGGAAATGAAAGAGATATGATAGGGTTAGAGTTAGGATTTTTTTAAACTTGTAATGTCGTTGGATGGATAAGGTCACATCAAATTTTTTTTTTTTGGAAATTAGGAATTTGAAATTATGAATAAATAAATAAATAAATAAATATATATATATATATATATATATATATATATATATATATATATATATATATACTCCCTCCCGTCCCATTAGTATTAGCACAAACACTGTTTGCGCGGAAATTAAGGAATATGATATTTTAATAAAATGTTGTGAGTGTAAAAGAATGAGTGGAGAGAGAATGAGTGGAGGGTGTAATAAATTATAATAGTGTTGTGAGTATTAAAATAATGTAGGAGAGAAAATGAGTGGGGTTGGGTGAATATTTTATTAATATAAAGTTTCTTTTTTGGGAGTGTGCGGATATTAGCGGGACGCCCAAAAAGGAAAGTGTGCTGATATTAGCGGGACGGAGGGAGTATATATATATATATTATACATAATATATACATAATCGGTCCGGTCCGGATTCGGTCCAGGACCATATATATTTTTCAAAAACCAGGACCAACCCAAATAATTGGTTTCATATAAATTTGGGGAAGCCCAGCAAATTATTGAATTGGTAGATTTCATTGATCTGATTCGGTTCTATCGATTCGATCCGTCGATTTTTTTGTTCAGCCCTACCTTAAAATAAGCTTTTATCGGAACTACTTGGGGTCCACAGTCCACTGCAGGAATTCGCTACATTCGTTCTTGTCCAAGGTTTATGGTTAGAACACACTCAATTTTTTTTCTTGATTATTTCTCTCCATTTTAGAAACAATTAAGAAGAATATGCTTTACAGTTGTTTAATCAAAAATATTAAAAACACTCACCACCTAGAAATTTAAGATGAAATATCATGATGACATATTAAAAAAGGGCACAACACCTGAAAGGTGATTTGTAACTAGTAAGTGGAAGGGTAGTAAAAAATTCAAGGTTTACCAGTGGTGCTATATGTTAGGAAATTTAACAGAAAATATACGGCTTCTTAAAAGATAACGGAAAAATTAATGAACAGAATAACAAACTGAAAATTAAGTCGAGGCTTGTGTTTGACACAATTTTCGTAAGAAGTATTGCCTCGCACTGGTGCTGACGGTACTCTGACAATCTCCTCGTAAGATGCAACGACTTTACAATCGTTAGTAGAAGCACTTCAAACTAACGACTTCGGCGAACAAACTAACTGTTTGGAACTTTTGGACTTGAAAGGAATATTTATGCTACAATATGCTTTCTCTCTCTAATTGCTATTGAATGCTAAATCACTGAATGATTGGAATGAATGAAAGCCCGACATTACAGGGGCCTATTTATAGAAATTGAAGAGTTGTGGTGGCTATTGGGAATAACCACAGTTGGTGTCTGGTAGATTCTCTGCCGTTGGATTTGGTTTTGATGGAGAGTGGAGATCATCTGGACCTGTCAGCACCTATTCGAACCGGCTCCTTGAACCAGTCCAACCCTTCCGTCTATGGCCTGGTTCATTGAACCTGGCTTGTACCCTTTGGCGTGGATAGGTGTGGAACGAGATCAGACCCGTGGATCCAGTCCGTGATCCAATCGAGTCTGCACCGCCCGGCCCAGTCGAACGGGCCTAGGCCCGGCCGCACTTGTCGCATTAGCCTAAGCGAGGCCGAACCACGAACTGAGCCACGAACCTTGATCGATTTTCTTAAAAATTAAAGGCTCAGTAGCTCCTAGCGACGATGCGCGAGTGCGAAGTGCAAAGTGCGCCTCTAAAGCACCCAATGCGCCCTTCGCGGGCTTCGCGGGCTTCAAATTGAGCTAGTATAAGCGGCACAATTGGGCTACTCCTTGCATAGTTGGCTACGATGGTCCCACCTAGGTTGGCCCGAGGAGGAACATCTTAATGACTCCTCCTTGTTTGCATTCACTTATAAACTAGCATTACTTTACATCTCAAAGCAATGTGGGATAACTTTTTCATATCACATAAACTCTTCATTTTCCCATTTCAAGTTACAATCTTTAGCCATTAATTTCTCATTCACCCAAAAATTGTTTTGAGTAAATAAATGCATTTTCTTGTTCTACAACAAATGTAGATTATAATTTGGTAACTTATTTTATTAAATAATAAATGAAACCCATTTGAAAATTGGGTCAAAACTTGGTCGAAACCTAGTTTCTTAAATCCATTTTCAACAATCCCCACATGAATGACAATTAATACATGTATGCGGGTCGTCCAAAAGTTTTGGCGAACTACTATTGCATCGGGATAGGTAGCTTATGGCCTTGAACCTTCCCTAGTAAAATACTATCGGATATACTAGCCGGTTGGTAGCGAGGCAGCTGTGAACCGGTGGCTTGTATAGTGTATACCAAGACAACAGTACTCACACAATAATAGCTCTAACAATTTTTGTTCTCGAGAGAAACAGGCTGCCCCGTGCATATACCGATCTTCGTGCTTGACTATCGAGAGCATAGAAAAGTCTCCCCCGGAACCAAAGGCAGCGTCTGCCCGGGCGGCAGTGAGCGACAACGTCCAGCAAAGACCGATGGCAAATCCCGAAAGGAATAGACCATGAACGGGGTGCCAAACATACGAAGTGCAAAGGCATCCCAATAAGCATCATCATCCCGAGCCTAGGCCCCTAAATGCATCGGGGGAAGGCCGGAAATATCGAAATGATCGGGACCACGGATCATACCTTGCGCTTCCTCAGGGGAAAGATGAAGGAGGGCGCCTGTCAATCAAAAGAAGCCCCTCAGGGCAAAGGAACCGCTATCTCTTCCACCTCCAGGACCTCAAGCAAGGCCCGAAATTCTTCGACGGTCGGAACGATCTCGTTAAAGGAAAGGCAAAAGACATGCCTCCTAGTATCCCAAAATGAGGAAGAAGCCCTCAAAAAGCTCATAATCCGGAATCAATTCCTTGAGAGACCATAAGCACTTCACCTTGTACCTTTCTTGAAGGACCTCCTACTCATGCATAATCTCCGGGACCAATCCTTGAACTTGTTGAAGAATGACATTTGGAATTCTTGGGACAATTTTGATGGAGCTTTTTCTAAAGTTTTCCATGGTTTTTCTCTCTTTCTCCCCGAAAATGGCTGTTTGAATTTGGAGGTTGAAGAGGATATTTGAATTTGAAATAAAGTGAGACCGAGATACGAAGCAAAATTAAAGGACAGCTTTGTCGGATGCGGGACTCCTCCGCGCGGATGAGATTGCTTTCCATCGGAAAAATGCAACGGCCAATTTTGCTACACCAAAAGAGGAATATTCCGTCCCGGTTGCTCGAAACACGTGCAAAAACCTCCCAGGCCAGTCCGTATGCCACCAAACACCCTTGCAAAAAAAAAAAAAAAAAAAAAAAAAAAAAAAACCAAGGCTCATGCAACACTTTGCATTCATCTTTGCATTACAAACATAAAAATAAAATCCTAAATTATTACATTCCAAAAAAAAAAGAGTGTGCATAAAAAAAAAAAAAAACAAACAAACATCAATAAAATCCTAAATCATTACATCCCAAAGAAAAAAAAGAAGAAAAAAAATGTGCATAAGGTATCATACAAATCTCAATCTCGATCTCAAATCTCAAAGAAAAAAAAAAATCAATCAATCGGAGTCTCTAGCGCCGATGTACGCCCGGCCCCTCTTGCGACTCGGGCCCGCCTCCTCGGGAGCCACTGAAAATCTCGGGCTCGGAATCGTCCTGCGTCTCGAGGAAAAAGAGGCTCATCGGGACCAACCGGTGCACGCTCACGATAGGAGCAAGCGAGATCTGCGAAAAATCGTATCAGAAGGTGAAGGCGTCGGACTCCCACGGACGATACGAAGACGACCCGCCATGCTTTGCCATACGTGTCCACTGCCCGTGTGGATCCCGAGAATGACGTGATCCGAAGCGGCACCGCGCGGGGATCAAGGAGAGGAGACGAGAGGAGTCTACGAAGAAGTCTACGAGCGAATAGGGGAAGCCTCCGTCGACGGGCGCCGGCCGTGGTCGCCTCGCTCTAGCACTGAGGAGCCCCGCAAGCGACCATCCTCCACGATGAATCTCTTGGCTCCGATCACTTGCTTCGTCGGCTTCTCGACGACCGCTTCCAGCGCACAAAAGCAAGCGTAAAAAGGAAGTGATGCTAAAGATGATGAAACAAAAAGCAAAAAAAAAAAAAAGAAGAAGGGGAAAAGAGTGAAGACATACCTTCGTACCGGACGAGGCGGAAAGCTCGTGGAAGCCGCTCGAGTGAGGATCTGCACCCTCAATCGGACCCCGTCCTGGATGTATGAAAAATCCGTCCGAGGGTGCAGTGGGATCCCAAGCCCCTCTCTATCTAGAACCTGAGGCATCCTCGGCCTCCTGAGCAGGCGAATGTCGCATATGGCTCGATCGCCACGAAATCCGAGAAGTCTTGGCGGCTCGGTAGTCATCCCAGTCACGGACCGATCACTCGGAGTGCATCATATCGGCGGGGAGAGCTCCACCGGTGTCCTTTAAGGCGAATTCACGCCATGCGACGCGTCACCCTCTCTCCCGGATAATATGCGTCGCAAGTCGGACCTCTCGAGAATCCTCAGTTGCACGGTCAAATCTCGGCGCCCTTCGGTGCGCCACCTCGAAGCGATCCCGGGGGAAGAATATCATCCCCTCATCACGTCTCGGCCTCCGTCGAAGGAAGGCAATCCAGCGTACACAGAGTCGTACGCCCCCTGGAGCTTATCTTCTCGGGCGTACTTGGACCAGAGGCTTGCATGGCCGGATACGCCCGGCGTACTCCGCCGGCATTTGCCGCCACATCGTGGCGTGGAAAAACTCCAACGCCCATACACACGAAAGGTAAGAACCCAATCAATCCGGTGCAAAAGAAAAGTGCGTGCTCAAAAAAAAAAAGAGAGGGAAAGCAAAAGAGAGCTTATACCTCCGGGGCAAACTGAAAGCGATCTGAGGAGCTCGCGGCCTTCATTTGTACCTATCGAGCAAAGTAAAGCTCTGCCCGGCCCGGCCTCTCCCCACGAGACATCTCCGCCGTCTCCATTGTCCTCTAAGGACCTCGGCAAAGCAAAGGCTGCCGTCCCCTCGGCATACCCAAAGAGGGTGCTCGAAAAGGCAAACCACAAAGAAGGCCACTAGCGATGCGCTCGGCGCCTATCCTCTCCTCCCACGGCCTCGTAACTCACGATGGTCTCCACAATCTTACCGTAGACCACGGCATACTCCATCCCCATCCCCTTTTTGGGAATAGGGGAAAATCCCGAAAGAGCACAGCAGATCCGCATCGCTGAAGCCATCCCGCCGCTCAATCTTTGCGTCCGTTGAAGAGACGGGCCCGTGATCGCGAGCGTAATCGGAGGCGTAACCGTAGCCTCGCCCCGAGAAGAAGTGAAAGGTGTGGGTCGCGTCCCACAATCTTTGCGCCAAAGCAAACATCGGGCCCTTGCTCTTAGGGAACTTGACCGGTCCCTCAAGCACTTTCAGCGAACTCCCAAGCCCCGTCTCGGCAACAATCTGTCTCGGACTCGGCAAAGCGCCTCGGCCCACATCCGGAAGCCGATCCCACGAGTCAACCTACGGACTCCACCGATCCTCGAGTCTTCATTTTGTTCGATTGCTCCGTCACAAAACGGTTTCCGCCTGCAAAAAAAAAAAAAAAAAAAAAAAAAAAGAGAGAAAATGTCAAAAAAATTGCACATGCATTAAAAAAAAAAAAAAAAAAATTTCGACTTGACATAACGGCCTCCCCAATGAGCATAGCCCCATTTTTCTCGCACAAGAAGAGAGTTTTCGGCAAATCCCAATGCATTCATCAAAAAAAAAAAAAAAAAAATACATGCATATCCTACAAGAAGTTGACGGAAGTAAAAACTCCGTCCCATTCTCAAAAAAAAAAAATGCATATCATCCATCTTACACGCAACGGGAGGAAAAATCCGTCCCACTTTTCAAAAAAAAAAAAAATCCTAAACATACATACATCTCATATTGGCAAAATGCCCATTCTTTCCAAACAAAATGCATGCATTGCATCATTCATCAATATCAATATTCAAATTTCAAAAAAAAAAAATCATCATCATAATTTTCGAATTTTCAACATGCAATATTCAAATTTCAAAAAAAAATTCAAAAATCACCAAAAATTCAAATTTCAAACAAGAAATCAACAAAGGGAATGAAAAGATTCGAAGTATACCGTTCGGAGACTCGGATCGAAGCCCAATGTTGCCAAGCATCGGGGTAGGAGCTCCTCAATTGTCCGATTGCGAAAGGGTGTAATGCCTCCTCATCGGACGAGCTCCAATCGTCTCTCCGCCACTTCGGGCCACGTCCTTGGCCTTGAAAAGCGCCTTCCCGTGTTCCATTGCTCAAAAAATCGAAGAAATCGGAAGATTTTGAAGCTTTTCTTGGCAACAATGGCTTCTCCTCGGTTTTTCTCTCTCTCTCTCTCGTCTGTTTTCAAAAAGCTGAATGGGGAAGAAAGAAAAGGGGACGGCCCCTCATTAATACCCCCTGGTTTTCAAACCCTCTCAGCGGACGAGGATTGCAAGGGTCAAAATGACCCTTTTGCCCCTTAAAATTCCAGGACTACTGCAATTCGGTCCCCAACTTGGCAGAGTTAACCAAAGTTAACCCAAAGTCGGCCCCTTGTCAAGAAAAATCATCCGGCGGTAAAACGTAAGACCGAGTGCCCCGAGAAAGATAACGAGATCCCGTATCTTTCATCAAAATCTTCCCGTGAAAAAACGTAAGGCCGAGTGCCACGAGAAAGATAACTTGAGATCCAGTATCTTTCATCAAAAATCTTCCCTTGTCAAACGTAAGGCCGAGTGTCTAGAGAAAGATAACGAGATCTCGTATCTTTCATCAAAATCCTTCCGACATTAAAGCGTAAGGCCGAGTGTCCCGAGAAAGATAACGAGATCTCGTATCTTTCATCAAAATCATCCCCGTGTAAAAGCGTAAGACCAGGAGTGCCCCGAGAAAGATAACGAGATCCCATATCTTTCATCGAAATCCTTCCGGCGATCGAACGTAAGGACCGAGCCTCCACCCGAGAAAGATAACGAGATCCCGTATCTTTCATCAAAAATCAATCCCGGCGATCGGCGTCAAACGTAAGTCCCGAGAAAGATAACGGATCCATTATCTTTCATCAAAAATCATCCGGCGATAAAGCGTAAGACCGATCTCCACGAGAAAGATAACGAGATCCCGTATCTTTCATCAAAAATCAATCCCCGGCGGTCGAAGCGTAAGACCGAGTCTCCCACGAGAAAGATAACGAGATCCCGTATCTTTCATCAAAAATCAATCCCGGCGGTAAAACGTAAGACCGAGTGTCCGAGAAAGATAACGAGATCTCGTATCTTTCATCAAAATCATCCAAACGACATGAAAAACGTAAGGCCGAGTGCCCCGAGAAAGATAACGAGATCCGTATCTTTCATCAAAATCATCCCCGTAAGAAACGTAAGACCGAGTGCCGAGAAAGATAACGAGATCCCGTATCTTTCATCAAAATCTTCCGGCGGTGAAACGTAAGACCGAGTGTCAGAAAGATAACGAGATCTCGTATCTTTCATCAAAATCCTTTCCCGGCGGTAAAAGCGTAAGGACCGAGGTGCCACGAGAAAGATAACTTGAGATCCCGTATCTTTCATCAAAATCTTCCCGGCGGTAAAACGTAAGGCCAGGAGTGTCAGAAAGATAACGAGATCTCGTATCTTTCATCAAAATCATCCCCGGTAGTAAAAGCGTAAGGCCGAGGTGCCCTGAGAAAGATAACGAGATCCCGTATCTTTCATCAAAATCTTCCCCAGCGGTAAAACGTAAGACCGAGTGCCCGAGAAAGATAACGAGATCCGTATCTTTCATCAAAATCTTCCGGCGATCGAAGCGTAAGACCGAGTGTCCCGAGAAAGATAACGAGATCTCGTATCTTTCATCGAAATCGCTTTCCCGGCGATCAAACGTAAGACCGACCTCCCCGAGAAAGATAACGAGATCCGTATCTTTCATCAAAATCCTCCGTGCCTCAAGCGTAAGGCCGTCTCCCCGAGAAAGATAACGAGATCCCGTATCTTTCATCAAAATCCTCACGTGATAAAACGTAAGGCCCAGGAGTGTCTGAGAAAGATAACGAGATCCCGTATCTTTCATCAAAAATCAATCCCCGTGATCGAAGCGTAAGGCCAAGGTGCCCGAGAAAGATAACGGATCAGTATCTTTCATCAAAAATCATCCGGCGGTAAGCGTAAGACCGATCTCCACGAGAAAGATAACAGAGATCCGTATCTTTCATCAAAAATCAATCCCCGAGTCAAGCGTAAGACCGATCTCCTGAGAAAGATAACTTGAGATCCCGTATCTTTCATCAAAAATCAATCCCGGCGATCGAAGCGTAAGGCCGATCTTCCACGAGAAAGATAACGATATCCCATTATCTTTCATCAAAATCATTCTACGGCGAGTCGAAGCGTAAGTCGATCTCTCCTGAGAAAGATAACGAGATCCGTATCTTTCATCAAAAATCAATCCCGTGATGCAAAGCGTAAGGCCGATTTCCCGAGAGAAAGATAACGAGATCCGTATCTTTCATCAAAATCATCAAGCGGCAGTCGAAGCGTAAGACCGATTTCCCAGAGAAGATAACTTGAGATCCATTATCTTTCATCAAAATCATCAACTGGCGAGTCAAAGCGTAAGACCGATTTCCCAGAAAGATAACGAGATCCCGTATCTTTCATCAAAATCCTCCGGTGATAAAAAGCGTAAGACCAATCTTCTGAGAAAGATAACGAGATCTCGTATCTTTCATCAAAATCCTTCCCGGTAGTCAAGCGTAAGACTGATCTCCCAGAAAGATAACGAGATCCAGTATCTTTCATCAAAATCCTCCGGTAAAACGTAAGGCGATTTCGAGAAAGATAACGAGATCCCGTATCTTTCATCAAAATCATCAAACGGCAGTCAAACGTAAGACCGATTTCCCCGAGAAAGATAACGAGATCCCGTATCTTTCATCAAAATCATCAAACGGCAGTAAAACGTAAGACCGATTTCCCCGACGAATACGTCTGATTTTCCCCAGAGAGGCTAACAAAATCCCCAGCAAAGTTAACGGAATCCCAAAAGCCAACGGAATCTCGAGTAGGGATACGTAGGTAGCCTATCATTAGGTCCAGCCACTCGACCAGCACGGTCATCCTTCGGCAGCAGACGTAAGACCGATCCTTTCAAAATGAAGTCCAATAGAGGACCAACTATCCCAGACCATCAAAGGAAATCATCTCCAAGGCTCGAGGCACCTAAAATGCCATCTCCAAGGCTCGAGGCACCTAAAATGCCATCCTCAAGGCTCGAGGCACCTAAAACGCCATCTCCAAGGTTCGAGGCACCTAAAGCGCCATCTCCAAGGTTCGAGGCACCTAAAACGCCATCTCCAAGGTTCGAGGCACCTAAAACGCCATCATCAAGGTTCGAGGCACCTAAGACGCTATCACTAGGAAAGCGATAAATCGCAATCATCCCCAGCAGAGCGGATAGCCATCAGACCGAAAATGGTCATTTCTATCCCCAGCCGAGCGGATAACCATCAAACCGAAAATGGTCATCTCTCATCCCCAGCATAGTTTCTTTCCAGCAACCGACTGCAGAACTCGTTCATCAGGTTCGAGGCACCTAAAACGCCATCATCTCCAGGGTCAAAGACCCAATTCGACTACGGCTTGATTCCCGTTCGGGATACGTAGGTAGCCTATCGCTAGGTTCGACCACCGATCACTCGATCATCACCGCCAAATATGGAGCCTTACTCTTATCGACGACCCAGCTTCCTTCGAAGCGCCGTCGCCGAGGGGCTGCGCAGTAAGTGCTCCAATTTGAGCTTGTTAGAATTTTCGTTAGAAAATTAACGAATGTTATAACATTTCTAACAATTCCTAACAATCCTAACTTTTCTAACAAAGTGAGGGTAAAATGGGCATTGTTATTTAAGGTTAAACCTCAAAAAGAATCTCAAAAAGTAAAACAAAAGGAATAAAACCATAAATAGAAATGCTGGGAACAATAAGCGGCCGTTAATTTGAAATTTCAAAAAGAAATATTCCTCTTGTCCAAAGTGGGCGCATTTAATGAACGAGTGCACTTATTGAAGGATCCCATCCGCGCGGATAGGTTTGCATCTTTCAGAGGGCTATAAATTGAGCCCTCCAGTCACAAAAATAAGGAGCCACAACACCAGTAATTGCCGAACCTCTGGCGAAATATAGAGAGAAAAACGGTGAGAATTCTTCAAGAATTGTCACCATTTCTCTCAATCTTTCCCAACTCACACTCATCCACTCACTCTCATATTAAAGCCTTAAACACTCATACACTCAAGCCAAAAACTCAAGAACACAAGGAAAATTGGTAAACCCTCCTTCTCCTTACCCTAAACTCCAACCATGCATGCATTTGCAAACTACAAAATGTAGTTCTTTCATCTTCTTGCTTTAGATCTAAGAAGATCACCATGGAAGACCATCTCCATGGATGATCTTCTACAAAGATCAACATTATTTTCAATTTCTCTTACTTTCTTGCAAAGAAAACTCATTTTCAAAACCCTAAAAACCATTTTCATACATCAAATCTCATTTTCAAAGGGTAAAATTCCCCTCCCCAAGCAAATGAAATGCTTAGTCCTAATGTACCCCAAGGATGGTTTGGTATAGTTGATTCACCACTAAAATGTCTAGTGATCACTAACCAAAACCTAGGGAAATGGGGACAAGCATGGATGCAAAACCCCCCTTAAAATCATATTTTCTCTCTTGGGAAGTTGCTGTCCAGTAGCAATTTTCCCAGACATCAGTCCATTATCTTAATTTTTGGACACAGATAAATGTGGAATTTGGTGTTGACTACAAAACACTTTTTGTAGCCAACATCCAGATCTTTCCATACATATTTTTACTTTATTTTTTGGGTGAGTAAAACTCCTCTTTTCAAATTTTCTTTCAGAGGCTAGTTCATCAGCTTCTGGGAATCCAGATCTCATATCTGAAGTTTCCAGAAGGTTTTGACCCCTCAAATATTCTCCAAAATGGAAAATTCCTTCGCACAAATCTTATTTAAGGTGTCTGGAACAACTTTCATTCTCTGAGTTTATCCAGATTATGAAGTTTTAAGACCCTTGAATCCATTTTAAAATCAAAGGTCCACTGCCTTTTTCATTCTGGCAGAAATGGCTCTCAACTTCAAAAGGTCTTTTGAGTACCAAATCTCAATCCAAAAATCTTCCAAAAAATCATGGGATCAGTTTAAAGTCTTAGAAAGATATCCCAATTTTTACTTTTCTGAGTTTCAAATTATTTTGGCCAAAAACACACACACACAAACACACAAATGATTTTCAGCTTGGAAGACTCGTTTTACGAGGCATTCCGGGTGCACACTAACGTCCTTCCCGGCGTGTAACATGATCTCCGAACCTAAATCTCTGATCTCGGGCTTTTTTCAAAGTTTTGGCCCTCAAAATTAAAATGGCGTGGCGACTCCGTTTCGTTGATTTTTTCAAATAAAAATGGGAAAATTTTCGGATACACATCATCACACCAAGGGAGAGGAAAGAGAGGTTGTAAGGTTCAATTTTTGGATGGGTTTGGTGATATTGTTCTGAAGACGGGTTCGAGGACCTTTGGGAGGAGAAGGAATAGGTGCAGCGGAAGGTTCAGGAGAGACTGTAGGGGTAGGGATTGGTGTGGGTAATGGATTGTTTGTGGTAGGTACAGAAGATATGGGAGATGGAGTGGGCGGAATTGGGGAGGGAGGGATCTGGAGAGTGGGAATTGTAAAGGTACACCATTGATCAGGAGGGGGGGGAGGAAGGACGGATAGACTCAAGTGTAGAGAAAGGGAATTGAGTCTCAATGAATTTGACATGGCGAGAGACGAAAATTTTGAAGGTGTTGGGTTCCAAACAGTAATAGGCACTCTGAGTTGGAGAGTACCCCACAAAGACACAAGGAGCGGAGCGGGGATCAAGTTTGTGATTTGTGTAGGGACGAAGCCAAGGATAACAAAGGCAGCCAAAACTGCGAAGCTTGAGATAATTGGGATGATGACCAAGAAGGGTTGAGTATGGGGAGGCAAGTTTGAGAGTGGGTGTGGGCATACGATTGATTAGGTAAGATGCCGTGGCAAAGGCAAGGGTCCAGAATTTTGGAGGCATGTGGGCATGAGTGAGAAGTGACAAGCCTGTTTCGACGATATGGCGATGTCTCCGTTCAGAGTATCCGTTATGTTCCGGAGTGTGAGGAGGTGATGTGAGATGGTTGATTCCAAGAGATTGAAGAGTGTGACGGAAACCAATATACTCGCCACCATTGTCACTAAAGATAGTGAGGATGGGACGGTGAAAGTATTTTTCTACAAGATTTTTAAAAGTAGTGAACACAGACACGACATCATTTTTATGTTTCAGAGGATAGAGCCACATGTATTTGAAATAATGATCCACAAAGATGATATAATATTTGAAGCCATCAAAAAAAGAATGCACGGGGAAGTCCACACGTCAGCATCTGAAAACATCATGAGGACCAGAAGAAGTGATTGTATTATCATAAAATGGTAACTTGTGACTCTTGTTACAATCACAGGAATTGCAATGAAAAAGAGAACTACTAGGAATGTTTAAATTAAAAGAGTTGCTAATATGACGTAAAATCGAAGAAGACGGATGCCCTAATCTATGATGCCATGTGGTAGTGGTGGTGACGGACACGAGTTGACGGCGGGAGAGAGACGAACGGCGAAGGATCAGGAAGCCATTCGTAGACGCCATAGCTAGATGTGCCTTGGAGGAGGATTTTGTCCGTGAGACGTTCCTTCACAAGAAAAGAGTCAGATGAGAAGGTGATAGTGGCATTATTATCACGACACAGTTGAGAAATAGATATAATATTACGAGAAATATTAGGCACATATAAGACATTATTAAGTTGAAAAGAATGAAAAGGAGTGGAGAAAGAGGTGGAACCAATGTGAGAGATAGGCAGCCCCGAGCCATCCCCAATAAGCAGTTCATCTGTACCGGCATAAGGAGAGTGAAGAGCGAGATTGTTTAGATCATGAGTAACATGATGAGTGGAACCACTGTCGAATAGCCAACTGGGAGGAGCAGACTGATCACTAGTGGTGGCTGCATAGGTGCGGGGATTGGTTTGGCCGAGAGTTATTGGACCGGTTGTGAGAAGGGTTAGGATTTGGATTGTATTGTGGCTGTGGAGGAAAAGATGCATTGGGAAAGGATTGGCGAAACCGAGGACATTGTTGAGAAAGTGCCCAAATTGACGACACCACTGACACCTTCCTTTGTAGTTACTGGGAGGGGGGTTGTTGGAGTTGGAGTAGTTGCTGGGAGGGGTGTTGTTATAGGTGTTCTGGCCGGGTGAGGAAGGAGGGGCAGTGGTGTTATTTTTGTTGGTGCGGTTGGGCTGAGGTTTATGAGCATAATGAACTGAGGCAGGAAAGGTTGTGGGAGAGGGGATAGCTCTGTGTTTGAGCGTGAGCTCTCGATTGAGGAGCTTCTCATGCAGTTCATCAAAGGAGATGGTGTTTTCTCGGCTTTGAACAGCTTGAACAACACTTTCAAAGTCCGGGTCGTTGAGTTGATCAAGGATTCGTTCCACAATATCGTCGGGGTCAAGAGGCTTGCCAAGGGAGGCTAACTGATCTGAGCATGATTTTATTTCCTGCATATATTCTGTAATTGAGCGAGGGCCCTACGTTATTTGGCGGAGACGATCCTTGATCTGCTTTAGATGACTGCGTGAAGGGTTGGCGTATGTTTTGGCTAGGGTAGACCATGCTTCATGGGTAGTCTTGCATTGGGAGATTAGGTTTACAAGTGGTGGTGATAGGGTGCCTGCTAGAGCCCCAAGAAGCAATTTATCTTGTCTAAACCAGGTGATGTATGCAGGATTATCAATGGTTGTGGTGGTCTGCTTCGGAGGAGGTGGTGGTGTTTCATCTGTTGTTGTGGATATGGCGGAAGGGGTGGTGGTTTCGGTGATGGTTTTTGACGGTGTAGGCACGGAGCCATCAAAATAATGAAACAAGGCATATCCTAACAAAGTAGCTTCGATTTGGGTTTTCCATGGTATGTAATTGGTAGGCGTTAGTTGAAGAATATGCGAGAGATTAACCACGACGAGAGGTTTGTCTGGTTCTGCAGGGTTGGGAAGATGGTTGTCGGTGGAGGCAGCCATCTAGGGTTTTTGGGTTGTTTTACCGTGAAGAGGAGAGAGGGAGAAAGCTTTTCGGATCAAGCTCTGATACCATATAGAACTTGATAAAGGAGAAAACTCAAATCTTATTGATACTTGAGAGGCATATAAATACACAAGTTCTAGCTTGTGTTACAGGAAAAGAAATCAGAATAGAATCCTAGATGACAAAGGAAACTAAATAATAAAAGGAAACTAAATAATAAAAAGCCTAAACAAATACTACTACTTTGTATCTGTAAGATCTGTAGGATCCGTAGGATCCTTAGTATAATTATCACTTATAAGCATAATGAGATATCTATAGTATAAAACAAACTCCCCCTTTTGAACAGTAGTATGAACAGTTAAATGGGCGGAATTTCCCATTTTGCCCTCATACATTTGTCCCTTTCCCATTTTGCCCTAAAAAATTTTTTTTTTTAAATTAAAAAAAAAATTAAAAAAAAAACAAAAAACAAAAAACGTGGCCTTGGACACGGGCTTAGGCTAGTATAATTAAATTTAAGAGTATGTGACATGGGTACTCATTTAATGCAATAATTTCCCTGAAAAAAATAATATTTCACTAATATTTAATTTTATATTTTTTTGTAAAAATATTTCACTAAATAATTTTTTTAAATAATTTCACTATAATATTTTTATATAAAAATTTCAAATAAAAATTTCATAAAAAATAATTTAGTGAAATAATTAATTTACACCATGTGGCATGAATTATCATTTTTAAAACAAAAATAATAATTTAGTGAAATATTTATTTTTTTAAAAATTACTAAAATTATTTTTTTACTAATATATAATTTACAACATCTGACGCGGGTTCTCATTTTTTCAAAGAAAAAAAAAATAATTTAGTGAAATGTTTTTTTAAAAAATAATAATTTAGTTTTACTTTTAGTGCTTTAGAGTATAAATATTCAATTTACCCCTAAAATATTAACATTAATTTCAATTAAGTTAACATGTGCACGACACATACTGATTTAACGGGAAATGTAAAATTCCTGTCAAAAAGCTCATAATTGCCAGTTTTTCCAACCTTTAGGCCTTTATTTGGGAGCTTTAGAACTTAAGACCCCATCCTACGAACACTACCAAACTTCAATTCCTTATTTGTCATTTTCCCTTTTAAAACCCCTAAAATCAAGTTTATTTTTTTTCAAACAAACTTTAATCAAGAAGAAACCCTAATTAAATTTTAGAACTTCAGTCCCCAATGTGACAGACCACACAAGACAATTCAATCATTTATTGTGTAAATTGGGTAAAGACAAACAATACCTGCAAAAGGATGAAACTTGGCAAAATCAAAAGAATTCATCGGCGGCGCAACCAAACAGAACCTTAGCGGCCACTGCAAACATTATCACCACAACCACCCTCGTCTCCAAAGCTATTGACACCTACAGAAAAAGCCCACATATGAAAATCACAATTGTTCTATAAATAATTCTAAAATTAATCGATTGAAACGAGCAGATCCTTAAATTTGTTTCCTACTTACAAGGATGCGAAAGAGGCGTTTAGAAGAAGAGGAAGGAGGACGATTGAAAGAAGAGTTAAAATTGCAGTATCTGCAGGGAGGTGAGGGATTGTTGACTCCAGGAATTGTTCTCTCACAGGTTGAGCAAACCCTGTAATAGAGATTGGTGTGATCAATGGCTATCACTGTGCAAGTTAACGTTGTTGGTTGGTCTCCTTCCATGGAGTTTTCAGTTTTGCAATTTGGGGATTCCTTCGTCTCTCCCGCCTCTCCCCCAAATATGGATGGGTTTGAAGAAATCTCATTTTCAACTTCCGCTTATCCGGACAGCCTTTTTGACATTTTTTTGTTATTCCCATAAAGGCCCTAACATATTTTCCAATTTTTAAAGTTTGTTTATTCTAATTAGTTCCATTTTATAAGATACTCCCTCCTTCATATCTCAAATTAGGGATGGCCAAACCGGATCGGAACTGTATCGGAATCGAAAAATCGGAATCGGAAAATCGGATCGGAATCGGACCGAAAAAGTCTGGAACCGTCGTGAAAATCGGAACCGGGGTAACCGGAACCGGTTTGGAGTCGGGCCGGTTAAGGGTCACCAAAATGGTGAACCGGACCGGAAAAAGCTCGGAATCGAACGAAAATTCATTGCTTTTCAATAGAACCGGACCGGAACCGGACCGGAAAAAGCCCGAAATCGGACGAACCGGGGAGAAAACCGGAACTGGATTAACCGGAACCGTAAGCAAACTGGGCCGGTTAAGGGTCATACATTTTCCGAACCGGAACCGGGCCCGAAACCGGTTTTGGTCATCCCTATCTCAAATCATGCTAACTTTTTTAGCATAATTTTTAAGGAAAAATAAGGAAGAGAATGAGTGGGATGAGATGTTGTGAATATAAAGAGTAAAATAGAATATAGAATAAGTGATAAAAATAGTAAGTAAATTATTGTTATAAGTATAACAAGTGTGTCTCATTGAATATTAAAGTATAAACCTTTGCCATGTTAGGTAATTCGATTTGAGGTGAAACAAATGAAAATGGCAAAAAAATCCGATTTGAGGTGGGACAAAAGAAGTACATATTATTAAAAGGCATTTGGCTAGTTTTGTTATATTTCTAAATGACAAAACAACCCTTACCTCACCAAACTCTTCTTTTTGCCTCCCTTCATACACAACTAACATATCACCCATTCCATTTCTCCTCGCTCGTACTCCCTCTTCTCCAGTTGCTATGCTTGCTTCCCTTCTTTGGTAGCCGATCTTTTTTTTTCACCAAACAACAATGCTTTATGACTCTCGTAAGTTTGGATGGGTTTTACAATCATTTATTGGGTATTGATGTATGTGTTTTCATCCATACAGATGATATATCTTTAAACCTAATTGATGCTCAATTTTGGGTATTTTAATGACATTTTGGAGTGTTTATAAGTACATGCAATAGAAGGAGAAAGCCACTGTAACGATGTGTTGCCTTTTTCGCGGGAAAAATTCGATTTTTGCGTTTCTTTGAAAAACCAAATAAAACCGGAAAAAACGGAGTCGCCACGCCATTTTAATTTTGAAGGGCCAAAACTTTGAAAAAAGCCCGAGATCAGAGATTTAGGTTCGGAGGTCATGTTACGCGTCGGGAAGGACGTTAGTGTGCACCCGACGCGCCTCGTAAAACGAGTCTTCCAAGCTGAAAATCATTTGTGTGTGTGTGTGTGTGTGTGTTTTGGCCAAAATAAGTTGAAACTGGAAAAAGTAAAAATTGGGATGTCTTTTTAAGACTTTAAACTGATCCCATGATTTTTTGGAGAATTTTTGGTTTGAGATTTGGTACTCAAAAAACCTTTTGAAGTTGAGAAGTCACTTCTGCCAGAAGGAAATGGCAGCAGACACCTAATTTTGAAATGGATTCAAGGGTCCTAAAACTTCATAATCTGGATGAACTCAGAGAATGAAAGTTTCTATAGACTCCTTGAATAAACTTTGTGTGAAAGAAATTTCCATTTTGGAGAAGATTTGAGGGGTCAAAACCTTCTGGAAACCTCAGATATGAGATCTGGATTCCCAGAAGCTGATGAACTAGCCTCTGAAAGAAAAATTGAAAAGAGGAGTTTTACTCACCCAAAAAATAAGGTAAAAATATGTCTGGAAAGCTCTGGATGTTGGCTACAAAAAGTGTTTTGTAGTCAACACCAAATTCAAGTTCATCTGTGTCCAAAAATTAAGACCATGGACTGAGGTCTGAGAAAATTGCTACTGGACAGCAACTTCTCAAGAAAGAAAATATGATTTTAAGGGGTTTTGCATCCATGCTTGTCCCCATTTCCCTAGGTTTTGGTTAGTGATCACTAGACATTTTAGTGGTGAATCAACTATACCAAACCATCCTTGGGGTACATTAGGACTAAGCATTTCATTTGCTTGGGGAGGGGATTTTACCCTTTGAAATCAAGATTTAGTGCTTGAAAATGGTTTTCTAGGGTTTTGAAAGTGCATTTTTGCAAGTAAGAAAGAAAAGCTTTGAAAATAATGTTGATCTTTGTAGAAGATCATCCATGGAGATGGTCTTCCATGGTGATCTTCTTAGATCTAGAGAAAAAGATGAAAGAACTACATTTTGTAGTTTGAAGATGCATGCATGGATGAGATTTAGGGTTAGGAAGAAGAGGGTTTACCAATCTTCCTTGTGTTCTTGAGTGTTTGGCTTGAGTATATGAGTGTTTAGGGATTTAATATGAGAGTGAGTGGATGAGTATGAGTTGGGAAAGATTGGAAAGAAAAAGGTGACAATTCTTGAGAATTCTCACTGTTTTCTCTCTATATTTCGCCAGAACTTCGTTGCTATTGTGTTCTTCCTCCTTATTTTTGTGACTGGAGGGCTCAATTTATAGCCCTCCTGAAAATGCAATCATGTCCGCGCGGAATGGATCGATCGCGTGCCTTTGTTCATTAAATTGCGGCTTCGGCTTTGGACACAAGGAATAATCTTTTTCAAAATTCAAATTGACCGACGGATTATGTTTCCGGCATTGCTATATTTGGTTTTCTTCATTTGTTTTTCTTTTTGAGATTCTTTTTAAGGTTTAACCTTAAATAACAATGCCCATTTTACCCTCACTTTGTTAGGAATGTTAGGATAGTTAGGAATTGTTAGAAATGCTATAACTTTCGTTAATTTTATAACGAAAATTCTAACAAGCTCAAATTGGAGCACTTACAGTAGCCCCTCGGCGACGGCGCTTTCGAAGGAAGCGGGGTCGTCGATAAATGAGGCTCCATATTTGGCGGGATGATCGAGTGATCGGGTGGCTGAACCTAGCGATAGGCTACCTACGTATCCCGAATGGGAATCGAAGCCGATCGTAGTTCGGGTCTTTGACCACGAGATGATGGCGTTTTAGGTGCCTCGAACGATGAGCGAGTTCTACGGTCGGTTCTTGGAAAGAAACTCTGCTTGGGGATAAGAGATGACCATTTTGGTTTGATGGCTATCCGCTCTGCTGGGGATAGGAATGACCATTTTCGGTCTGACGGGTATCCGCCCTGCCGGGGATAGGAATGACCATTTTTGGTCTGATGGGTATCCGCCCTGCTGGGGATAAGAATGACCATTTTCGGTCTCTGCTGGGGATGATTGCGATTTATCGCTTTCTAGTGATAGCGTCTTAGGTGCCTCAAACCTTGGAGATGGCGCTTTAGGTGCCTCGAACCTTGATGATGATAGCCTTTTAGGTGCCTCGGACCTTGAAGATGGCGTTTTAGGTGCCTCGAACCTTGAAGATGATGGCTTTTAGGCGCCTCGGACCTTAATGATGATGGCTTTTAGGCGCCTCGGACCTTAATTTGAAATGGCCTTTCGGTGGACTTTGTCTGCTGCTTAGAAGGAGAGGGTGACCGTTTTGGTCGAGGTGGACCTAATGATAGGCTACCTACGTATCCCTAGTGGGAATCAAGCCCTTTCGTAGTTCGAGCACTACTCGAGATTTCGTTGGCTTTTGGGATTCCGTTAACTTTCTTTGGGGATTTCGTTAGCCTTTCTTTGAGGAAAATCAGACGTATTCGTGCAGGAAATCGGTCTTACGTTTGGCTAGTTGGATGATTTTGATGAAAGATACGGGATCTCGTTATCTTTCTCGGGGCACTCGGTCTTACGTTTGGCTAGCAGGGGTAATTTTGATGAAAGATACGGGATCTCGTTATCTTTCTCGGGGCACTCGGTCTTACGTTTCTTGCTAGGGGTAGTTTTGATGAAAGATACGGGATCTCGTTATCTTTCTCGGGGCACTCGGTCTTACGTTTGGCTATAGGGGTAATTTTGATGAAAGATACGGGATCTCGTTATCTTTCTCGGGGCACTCGGTCTTACGTTTCTTGCTAGGGGTAATTTTGATGAAAGATACGGGATCTCGTTATCTTTCTCGGGGCACTCGGTCTTACGTTTCTATAGGGGTAATTTTGATGAAAGATACGGGATTTCGTTATCTTTCTCGGGGCACTCGGTCTTACGTTTGGCTAGGGGTAATTTTGATGAAAGATACGGGATCTCGTTATCTTTCTCGGGTCACTCGGTCTTACGTTTCTTGCTTAGGGGTAATTTTGATGAAGATACGGAATCTCGTTATCTTTCTCGGGGCACTCGGTCTTACGTTTGGCTAGGGTAATTTTGATGAAAGATACGGGATCTCGTTATCTTTCTCGGGGCACTCGGTCTTACGTTTCTTGCTAGGGGTAATTTTGATGAAAGATACGAGATCTCGTTATCTTTCTCGGGGCACTCGGTCTTACGTTTGGCAGGGGGTAATTTTGATGAAAGATACGGGATCTCGTTATCTTTCTCGGGGCACTCGGTCTTACGTTTGCTTAGGGGTAATTTTGATGAAAGATACGGGATCTCGTTATCTTTCTCGGGGCACTCGGTCTTACGTTTTTTGCTTAGGGGTAATTTTGATGAAAGATACGGGATTTCGTTATCTTTCTCGGGTCACTCGGTCTTACGTTTGCTGCCGGGGTAATTTTGATGAAAGATACGGAATCTCGCTATCTTTCTCAGGTTACTCGGTCTTACGTTTGACTGCCGGGGGTAATTTTGATGAAAGATACGGGATCTCGTTAAGATACGGAATCTCGTTATCTTTCTCAGGGCACTCGGTCTTACGTTTGACTGCCGGGGGTAATTTTGATGAAAGATACGGGATCTCGTTATCTTTCTCGGGTCACTCAGTCTTACGTTTGACTGCGGGGGAATAATTTTGATGAAAGATACGGGATCCGTTATCTTTCTCGGGTCACTCGGTCTTACGTTTTTTCTTAGGGGTAATTTTGATGAAAGATACGGAATCTCGTTATCTTTCTCGGGTTACTCGGTCTTACGTTTGGCTATAGGGGTAATTTTGATGAAAGATACGGGATCCGTTATCTTTCTCGGGGCACTCGGTCTTACGTTTGGCTTAGGGGAAGATTTTGATGAAAGATACGGGATCTCGTTATCTTTCTCGGAGGATCGGTCTTACGTTTCTTGCAGGAGATGATTTTGATGAAAGATACGGGATCTCGTTATCTTTCTCGGGGCACTCGGTCTTACGTTTTGCTTAGGGGTAATTTTGATGAAAGATACGGGATCTCGTTATCTTTCTCAGGGCACTCGGTCTTACGTTTGACTGCCGGGAGTAATTTTGATGAAAGATACGGGATCTCGTTATCTTTCTCGGGTCACTCGGTCTTACGTTTTACTGCCGGGGGATGATTTTGATGAAAGATACGGGATCTCGTTATCTTTCTCGGGGCACTCGGTCTTACGTTTCTTGCTTAGGGGATGATTTTTGAAAGATACGGGATCTCGTTATCTTTCTCGGGGCACTCGGTCTTACGTTTCTTAGCCGGTGGATGTTTTGATGAAAGATACGGGATCTCGTTATCTTTCTCGGGTCACTCGGTCTTACGTTTGGCTAGGGGATGGTTTTCTTGACAAGGGTGACTTTGGTTAACTTGTCAAGTTGGGAAGATTGCGAGTCTGAAATTTTAAGGGGCAAAAGGGTCATTTTGACCCTTGCAATCTCATCCGCGCGGATAGGGATGGAAAGTCAGGGGTATTAATTGGGCCAACGCCCTTCTTCTTCCTCAGTCCAATTTTTTGAGATTGTCGAGAGCGAGAGAGAGAAAACGAGGAGAGCGGCCATTTTTGGCCCTAGAAGCTTCAAAATTCCTCCGATTTTCTTGATTTTTCGAGCAATGGAACACGGGAAGGCGCTTTTCAAGGCCAAGGACGTGGTCCCATAGCGGAGAGGCGGTGGAGCCCGTCCGGATGAGGAGGCATTACAATCTTTCGCAATCGGTTGCGGAGGAGCATTACCCCGATGCTTGGCAACATTGGGCTTCGGATCCGCATCTCCGAACGGTATATTTCGAATCCTCTTGATCCTCTTGTCGATTTCTTGTTTGAAATTTTTGGATGATTTTTGAAATTTTTTTTTTTGAATATTGAATATTGATATTGATGATATGCAATGTTGCAATGAATTTGTGAGTGTCCCAAAAATGTGCATTTTGCTTGGGAAAAGAATTGGCATTTTCGCCACATTTTTTTTTCAATTCGAAAATTACATGTGAAAATTCGAAGAATTGTGATTTCTCTTTTTTTTTTTGAAATTGAATATTGCATGTTCTTGATGATGATTTTTTTTTTTGAAATTGAATTTTGATATTGATGAATGGTGATGCAATGCATGCATTTTGTTTGGAAAGAATGGGCATTTTGCCAATATGAGATGTATGTTTAGGATTTTTTTTTTGAAAAGTGGGACGGATTTTTCCTCCCGTTGCATGTAAGATGGATGGTATGCATGTATGCATTTTTTTTTGAAAATGGGACGGAGTTTTTACTTCCGTAGGAATGCATCTTCTTCTTTTTTTTTTGATGAATGCATTGGGACTTGCTGAAAATTGTTTTCTTTCATGCGAGAAAAATGGGGCTATGCTCATTGTATCTTTGTTATCTTTGTCGAATTTTTTTTTGTAAATGCAAATGCAATCTTTTTGACATTTCTCTCTTCTTCTTTTTTTTTTTTTACGGGCGGAAACCGTTTTGTGACGGAGCAGTGAACAAGATGAAGACTCGAGGATCGGTGGAGTACGTGATTGACTTGTGGGATCGGCTTCCGAATGCGGGCCGAGGAGCTTTGCGAGTCAAGAGACGGATCGTTGTCGAGACGGGGCTGCAGGAGTTTGTCGAGTGCTTGAGGGGGGTGGTCAAGTTCCCTAAGTGCAAGGCTTGATGTTCGCTCTAGCGCGGCATTGGTGGGATG
The DNA here is from genome assembly GCA_022495995.1 of Adenophora triphylla var. japonica. Lineage (NCBI taxonomy): Eukaryota > Viridiplantae > Streptophyta > Magnoliopsida > Asterales > Campanulaceae > Adenophora > Adenophora triphylla. The sequence goes on from JAFEMH010001497.1 coordinate 25,623, forward strand.
CGACCCGCACATTCCACTTCTTACGGGCGAGGCGGCTGTTACGCCTTCGGCTATCTTTGCGATCACGGAATTACGTCCTTCAATGGGCCAGCGGCATTGAGTGGAGAGATGGCTACGGCGATGCTTGATCTGCGAGCTCTTCTTGGATTTTCCCTATTCCCAAAAAGGGGATGGGGATGGAGTATGCGTGGTCTTCGGCGAGATCGTGGAGACCATCGCGAGTTACGAGGCTGGGGAGGATAGGTTTAGCGCAGAAGCGGTGCTAGGTCCTTCCTGCAGGTTTACCTTTTCGAGCACACTCTTTGGGCATGCTTTGAGGGACGGCGGTCTTTGCCTTCTTGAGGTCCTTGGAGGACATGGAGACGGTTGGAGATATTTCTGGGGAGGCCGGGGTGGTGTGCCCGCTCTTGATAGAATACGGCGGAAGAGGCTGTGAGCTCCTATCTTGCTTCGAGTTTGCTCACGGAGGTATAAGCTCTCTTTTTGCTTTCCCTCTTTCCTTTGAGCACGCACTTTTATTTGCCTTTGGATTGATTGGATTTTTACCTTTCGCGGTATGGGCGTTGGAGTTTTCCACGTCACGGTGTGGAGCGGCTGAGGCGTACGTCGGGCGTATCCGGCCATGCGGTCTTGGTCCAAGCATGCCAGGAGAAGATAAGCTCCGGGGCGTACGACTCTCAGTACGCGGATTGCCTTCCTTTGACGGAGGCCGAGACGGATGAGGGGATGATATTCTTCCCACAGGATCGCTTTGAGGTAGCGCGGTGAAGGCGGCGAGATACGGGCCGGTGCGGCGGAGGATTTTGAGGGGCACGACTTGCGACGTCTACTATGCAGGAGAGAGGGTGACGCGCCGGCATGGCGTGAACTCGCCTTTGAGGACACGGTGGAGCCTCCCGCCGATATGATGCATCCGAGCGATCGGTCCGTGACTGGGATGATTACCGAGCGAGTCGGCACTTCTCGGACTTCGTGGCGATCGAGCCATATGCGACGTTCGTCTTGAGGAAGAGGCGAGGATGCCTCGGGTTTTTGGAGAGAGGGAGGGCTTGGGATCCCGCGGTACCCTCGGACGGATTTTTCCTACATCCGGGATGGGGTCCGATTGAGGGTGCGAGATCCCTCGGCCCGCGCGGCTTCATGAGCTTTAGGCCTCGTCCGGGTATGAAGGTATGGCTTCACCTTTTCCCCTTCTTTTCTTTCTTTTGTTTCATCATTTTTAGCATCACTTCCCCCTTTTTTTTTTTTTTGACGCTTTTTCTTTTGTGCAGTTTTCGGAGGTGGTCGTCGAGACACCGACGAAGCAAGTGATCAGGCCAAGAGGTTCATACGGAGGATGGTTGCTTGCGGGGCACCTCGAGGCTAGGGCGAGAGACCACGGCGGCGCACTGTCCAGACGGGAGGCTTCTCTATTCGCTCGGAGACTTCTTCGAGACCTCTTTCTCCTCTCATTGATCACGCGCGGCGCCTTCGGATCACGTCATTCTTGGGGATCCGTACGGGCGAGGACACGTGCGGCGGCATGGTGGGTCGTCTCCCCGTATGTTCGGGAGTCGGACGCCTTCACCTTCGGGTACGACTTCTTCGGGGATGCAGGTTTTACCCTATCGAGTGTGCCGGTTGGTCCCGACGAGCCTCTTTACGGAGATGAGGACGATTACGAGCCCGAGACTTTCGGGGCTCCTGACGAGGCGGGCCCGAGTCGCAAGAGGGGCCGGGGGGAGACATCGGGTGCTGGAGACTCCTATTGATTTTTTTTTTTTGAGATTTAGATTTGTACAGATCATGCACATTTTTTTTTGATGTAATAATTTAGGATTTTATTTATGTTTGTTTTGTTTGTTTTTTTTTTTATGCACACTCTCTTTTTTTTTTTTGGAATGTAATAATTTAGGATTTTATTTTATGAATGCAATGCAATATGAATGCAGTGTTGCATGAGCCTTGTTTTTTTTTTTTTGCAAGGGTGTTTGGTATATGGATCGGTTTGGGGAGGTTTTTGCACAAGTTTCGAGCAACCGGGACGGAATATTCCTCTTTTGGTGTAGCGGCTTGGATCATTTGCATTTTTCGATGGGGAGCAAACGTATCCGCGCGGATGGGGACGCATCGACCTTTGTCCTTTGATTTTGCTTTAAATCGGCTTTGCTTTATTTCAAATTCAAATATCTTCTTCAACCGCCAGCCCAAACAGCCATTTTCGGGGAGGAAGAGAGAAAAAACCATGGAAAGCCTTAGAAAAGCTCCCTCAAAATTGTCCCAAGAATCCCAAATGTCATTTTTCAACAAGTTCAAGGATTGGTCCCGGGAAATTATGCATGAGAGAAGGTCTTTCTTTGAAGAACGGTACAAGGTACGATGCTTGTGGTCTCTCAAAGCATTGGTTCCGGATTATGACCTCTTAAGGGCTTCTTCTTCGTTTTGGGATACTAGAAGGCATGTCTTTTGCCTTTCCTTCAACGAGATTGTTCCGATTGTGGAAGAATTTCGGGCCTTGCTTGGAGGTCCTGGAGGTGGAGGAGATAGCAATTCCTTTGTCCGGAGGAGCTTCTTTTGTTGACAAGTTGTGCAACATTCTTCATCGTTCCCGGGAGGAAGCACTAGGCATGATCCGCGGTCCTGACCATTTTGATTTTTCCGGTCTTCCCAGAAACGGATTTAGGGGCTTAGGCTTGGTGGATGACGCCTATTGGGATGCCTTTGCACTTTGCATGTTCGGCACTTTGTTCATGGTTTATTCCTTTGGGATTTGCCATCGAGCTTTCTTGGATGTTGTTGTTCATTCGCCGCTCGGGCGAGAGATGTCATTCCTTTGATCTTGGGGAGACTTTTCATGCTCTCGACAGATTAGCTACCGGGAGGCGGTACATGCACGGGGCGGCCCCGTTTCTCTTGACCCTGTGGCCGATGGAGCGTTTGGGGGTTCTTCGGGAAACCTCTCGATATGATCGAGCCTTGGACTTTTGCCGGGAGAGGTGTTGATGTAGATTTTGATGATCGGGGCTCGTGGGCACGTTGGATGGCGGGTCGCCCGGGCTGAAGATATCGAGATGGTTGGTGCCTCATTGGCGGGTGGAGACTCGCAGAGTGCTTCGGGACGGGTCCCGTGGTTATGCTTAGGGGCTTTCTCGATCCAGTTTCTACATTCGGCTCCTGGTCCTTAGGCGGTTTGGCTTGGAGCGAGGTTCCTTTGGAGGGCTTTGATGATGTAGCTACCGGGGTGGTGGCTCTTGTTTCCATGGATGATCCCTCGGTGTTTCCATTTCTTTCCAGCATGGAGGTATGATGCCTTTCCTCCTCGGGTCATTCTCGAGGCGTCAGAGGCCAGAGTGTTCTTGACCACTTGGTATACGGATTGGTACGAGGGGCATGCAGGAGAGACTCGGGTGGCTATTTTGAGACGGCGTGAGGCCATTGTGGGTGCGGAGGACCCGGGCTGTTTACGAGAGGAGGGCGGCGAGGCGAGGGCCAATCCTCATGACGGGGAGCGGAGACGGCGCGGCGATTATGAGGCTTACGTCAAGAGACGAGAGAGGAGGGCTCCTATGTTACCATCTAGGCTACGGGAGATGAGGGATGACGCTAGGGCTACTAAGGCCACGACGAGAGGCGGTTTGATAGACCCTGTTCCTATACCCGAGCTTGGTAGGAGGAATGCCGACATTTTCCGGTTCGGAAGAGAAAGACTCGGAGGGGGAAGAAGAAGGGAGAGGCCGGTGCGAGTGGCTTGGAGTGACTCTTGAGGTTTCCAAGTATCCCTTTCTTGCCATGACAGACACATTAGTTTGATTATGTATCTTAGTTTTCCTTTAGCGAGGTTGCCGGTTGTAGGAATGAATCGGGCTTAGACTCATCAAAGAGCTTTTAACTTGTAATGAATATTTGAATTGCTTTAGAGTTTTCGAGACGCTTTCATGGTCTCGATCAATTGTATTGATGCCAAAGTATGGCTTTTATTTGTGCTTTAGACCGAACCGTTTCCGGTGCCTACGTTCCCCTCATTTTGAGGAGCTCGGGTCTTCGTAGTTCAAACTTGGTGAACTCTTTTTTGTTTTTTTTTTTTTTGTTTTTTTTTTTTGGTGCAACCTGTTTTTTACCTAGGCCGCCCTTTTCGGGTTTCTAACCTAGTTGGGTATTACTCTTTTAGCACTCTTTTTTTGTTTTTTTTTTTTTTTTTTTGTTTTGTTTTTTTTTTGGTGCAACCACTGTTTTTACCTAGGCCGCCCTTTTCGGGTTTCTAACCTAGTTGGGTATTACTCTTTTAGCACTCTTTTTTTTTTTTTTTTTTTTTTTTTGTTTTTTTTTTTTTGTTTTGTTTTTGTTTTTTTTTTTTTTTTTGTTTTTTTTTTTTACGCGTAGTATCTGCGCGGCTTGTCACCATTCACTTTGGGTGTACAAAGGGATTCCCGTCGAGGTCCGCAAGTTGCATGGCTCCTCAGGAGAAGATCTTCTCGGGACGACATATGGCCCGACCCATACGGGCTCCCATTTGCCGAGAGGGTTGATACGGGTAGGGGCTTTTCTTTTAGAACGAGATCACCTTCTCGGATCTCCCGATGCTTTACTTTCTTGTCGAAGGCTCTAGCCATTCTTCCTTGGTAGGCCCGGATGTGTTCCATGGCCTTCGTCGGCGTTCATCTAGTAGGGCCAATTCGTCATGGCGACTGCGGAGCCATTCGACCTCGTTGATTTGGCTTTCCGGCGGTATACGGAGCGAGGTATTTCCGGCTCGATTGGGAGTACGGCTTCCATTCCGTATGTGAGGGCAAAAGGTGTTTCCCCGGTTGCCGTTACGGCGATGTTACGTAGCCCCGAGTGCCAGTGTAACTTCTCGGGCCAATCTCTACCTTGGGACGGCCATTTTCCGGATGATATTTTCGAGTCTTGTTTCTTTGCTTCGACGGCTCCGTTGGTTTGGGGGCACCGTAGGGTGATGACTTGTGACGGGTTATTAGCAATTTTTCACATTCCCCTTCGAAGTGGGATCCATTATACGAGATGATTTCGGCCGGCCGTATCGGCACATGATGTTTTCTTTGATGAAGAGGGCGACTTTCTTTGAATTGAGGATTTTGTAGGACTTGGCTTCAACCCACTTGGTGAAATAATCCCACGGCTACCGGGGCGAACTCGTGGCCGTTCTTGCTGATGGTGTGATTTTGCATATGACATCAATTCCCCAAGTGACGAAAGGCGAGGGTTGTCATGCGGTATAACTCGTGAGGAGGCAAGTGATTAAGATTTGAGTATCGGCGACATTTGTCGCGGCTTTTGACAAAGCTGGATGCGATCGGCTTCCATGGTGATCCAAAAATACCCCATTCTCGGTATGATTTGCATCGAGCTCGAGCATTCATGTGAGGGCCGCAGTACCACCATGTATTTCTTTCATGAGTTCGGTAGCCTCTTGTTTCTTCGATACATCGCGGGGAGGGGGCCTTGATAACGTTTTTGTATAACATGTTTCCCAAAAGAACATAATGGGAGGCGAGCCGCTTGAGTGAGAGACTTTTTGCTTTGATTCCTTCTTTATATTCCCATCTTCGTTTTTGAAAGAGGCCTCGCCATTCTTCGAGTGCTTGGTAAATACGAGTGTACCGGGGATCATTGATCGGTTCGGCTTCCGCTTCAATTTCGAAGCAATAGGCGGGGTTTTCTCTTCTCCCGACTACGAATGGTTTAACGAGACTTTCCTTCGGGTATTTCGACAAGAGAGGCTAGTATAGCCGAGCATCTGCGAACCTGTTTCGGTCTCTTGGCGAGGTAATGAAAAGCTGATTTCTTTGAATTGAGTTACTAACTCTTCCATGTAAGCATGATACTTACGCAAACCCGGATCCACGGTCTTCCATTTGTTAGAGACCCGATTGATGATGAGGGCGAGTCACCGTACACCTCCAATTCCTTGATATTTCTTTCAAGGGCGGCTTCCCAACCCGGCTATGCAAGCTTCATATTCGGCGTTGTTGGTGACTTGAGTTGACCTTGCTTGCTATGGGGGTGTGTTCGTCGGTAGGATCGACCGAAGCATTCCTATCCCGTTCCCCCTTTTGTTTGACGCCCGTCGAAGAAGAGTTGCCAGCGATTTTCTCCTTCTAGAGCGAAGATTCCATCATCGGGAAATTGAGGTTCGGGTCCTCGGGACTCATCACTTGGGAAATCGGCCGGATGTTACGCCATTATGCGTCCTTTTATGGATTTCCTTGAAACATAAGCGATGTCATATTCGGCCAAAAAGAACGACCATTTTGCCAATCTCATGGAGATGGAAGGCTTGTCGAAACAGAGATATTTGATGGGGTCTATCCTTGAAACAAGATGTATCGGGTGAGGCGCATGTAGTGTTTCAATTTTCCCACTACCCGGACCAAACTGCGCAAGTCTTCTCGCAAGCGAGTAATTGAGTTCGCTTCCTTGGAGCTTTACGCTACGAAATAGATGGCGTTTCGACTTTGGAATCTTTTTCTCTTGAGCTAGCATAGCCCCAATTCTTGTATCCGTGACAGTGAGATATAGCAAGAGTGGCTTTGCCGATGTGGTGGGCGAGAGAATCGGGGGGATTCACAAGGTATGCCTTAATTTGTTCAAAGGCAAGCCGACATTAAGGGTCCATTACGTGTAGGCATTCTTTTCATCAACTTGAAGATTGGCTCGCGGATCGAGGTAAGCCGATTTACAAAGCGGCTTATGTATTGCGATCTTCCCATGAAGGATTTTACTTACGTCGGTGTCCGTGGTGGCTTCATTTCAACTATCGCCTTGATTTTACGGGGATCTACTTCGATTCCCCGTTACGTCACCATATATCCTAGTACCTTGCCCCGTCTTACACCGAAGGTGCACTTGGCTGGATTCGGTCTCATCTTTGTGGTCTCGGAGGCGGCCGAAGAATTTTCTCAAATCAACAAAGTGCTTTGGCCATCGATCCTCTGGAATGTATTATCATGTCGTCCACATAGACCTCAATTTCTTTGTGGATCATGTCATGGACAGAGCCGTAGGCGCCCTGCAGTACGTAGCCCGGCATTCTTTAGTCCGAATGGCATGACCGTGTAGCGATATGTGCCCCGAGGGGTTGTGAAGGCTGTTTTGGCTTGATCTTCTTACGCCATTTTGATTTGGTTGTAGCCGGCAAAACCATCGACGAAAGATTTGACTTCGTGGTTGGCCGTGGAATCTACCAAAATGTCGATGTTTGGCGGAAATCGTCTTTTGGGTGGCTTTGTTCAAGTCTCTGAAGTCTACGCGGCATCGGATCTTTCCGTTGGCCTTGGTCACCGTCACTATGTTGGACGGCCATGTTGGGTATTCAATGACCACGATGAACCACTTACTGAGCATCTTTTCTATTTCCTCTTTCACTTGTAAGGACCATTCGGGCTTAATTCTTCTTAGCTTACGCTGCGGCTTGACTTACGGGTCGAGCGGTATTCGGTGCTCAACTATGGAAGGATCGAGGCACGGCATATCTTTATAGGACCATGCGAACACATCCACGAATTCTTTTAGCGGCTCGATTAGAGGCAACCCTTTCGGTCCCTTCAAAGAAACTACCAATCTGCGTCTCTTTAGGCTCTTCCGTAGTTCCCAAATTCACATTTGTCAAAATCTCTTCGGCGGCTTGGGCTCGATTTTCCTCTTTCAGGACAACACCTTAAAGATTTCTTTGATATATTGTTCATTTAATGTGTACGCCTCTTCATCTAGTGAATCGTTATTAAGCTGTTTTTAGATTATTAGTTAATTCATCATTAGTTAAAGTGGCAATTAAGGGATACTCGTAAAGGTTCATCATTTCATTGAAGACGAAGGGAATACAACGTTGGCTACGGACTCGTAGTCTTCGGGCGTGAGGCCATCGGACGACTCGAGACTCGAACTCAACAATGAGAGACTCGGAGGACTTTACAAAGGTTGACACGAAAGGACGGGGGACCAATCCAAGCTTGGTGATCATTTCCTCTTTGGTCGCGGACGGGCTGAGAGAGTTTCCCAATTCTTTAGCGGCATCGGCGTTGGTGGCTTCACAACTCGGGAAAGGCATGGTCTCTGTGCTCCCTCTTCGATCGTTGCTATCATCTCTTTGTCGAACCAGAATCAAGCTGTGTTTGGCATCGAGAAGCGAGCATGTGGATGTAGGGATCTTCCTCAATTCAGGGACTTCCGTTTCGTCATAATCGATCGCTCAATCCGGATGTAAGGACGCATTGCGTCTCGGTGAGCGGCTAGAAAAATCTCATGTCCCATACTCGAGCGGAAAGGCTTGGCGGGTAGTTCGGCAAGGAGGACGTCCCACACGACGTTCATAGATTCGAGCCGAGTACGTCGGTGTTTGCTTGACTTTTATCATGAAAACCTCCTCGCCGGCGAGGCCAAGAATGGGTCTGCAGAATACTGACAAATCTGTGATTGAGGACCGGGGACTTGTGTGCTGTATCACGGCGGTGTTCGGCATTTCCTTCCGATGTACGCCTCCAAGTGTTGGAAATAGCAATTGAATTTGATGAATCGAACTTCTTCGGAGTCCGCTCGCTTGAGTGTGTCGACATAGTTGGCATTCTTTGGATTCCGAAGGATGCGGCGAGACTTGCCTCTTGAAGGATGTAGCCCGGTGTTTGGCTGTGGGCGTTCTTGGCTATTGTTTCGGCTTCGTTCCCTATGAGAAGCTGTCACCCCTTATGACTTCGAGGTCTCCCTGCCGGTTGATGAATTTGACGCATTGGTGGAGAGTGGAGGCTATGGCTTTCATGTGATGCAACGAGGCGCCACTAGTAGAGCTGTGAACTCGGAGGATATCCATTACATGGAACTTCGCGGGCACCATTTGGGTTTCGTACCCGAGTTCCCGAGTCACCGTCCCCGAGAATGGGACGAGACGAACCGTCGTAGGCTTTGACGGTCCGGGTAGATGGGATCACGCGCCTTTCATTTATGCGGAGGGCCCTCGTCATGCGAGGAAGGACATTTACCGATGATCCATTGTCCACTAATACCCCGGGGAGTGACATGGTGTTGAGCCGAATAGTGATGTACAAAGCTTCATTGTGTTGGGAGACATCTCTTGGCAAATCTTCATCGCGAAGGTGATCATACTCCCATATAGGTGAGGATCATAGATTTGGTCCTTGTCTCGGGATGGAGAGTCATCAAGCCGGTCACTTCGTGCCTTTTTCTTGCGGCGAAGTCTTTGCCGAAGCCCACAGGTTATGCTTGATGCCTTTTGTGGCGGTTGCCATCTCCGGATCAACATGTTGATTGAGTGGGAGCGCCGAGGCAGCGTCGGTTTTTCTTCATCGGTGTATACTCGGGAGGCTGGACAAAGCGAACCTTGGGCGACCACGAGGGGTTGGACTTACGTTACTGCGGTACTACGGTATCAGAAGGTCTCGATTCCGTCGTTGGCAAGGCTTTTACGCTCTTTTATCCCTTTTTGCTTTGGGGAAGGCGGCTGAGTAGAGTACATAATAATCAAATCCCCGAGATGGCTCCCAGAGCGTTCCCACATTGTTATCACCGGCCTCGAATCTCTCCTTCAATTTTCTTTGGGAGGAAATTTTCTTTTTCTTAGGAGGACGGTCCTCGTGTATCCAATCTGATAGTCCCTTTCAAGGCAATCGGGACGATCACAAATATCCCACCAAATGTGTTCTACGGTGGTGGCGGATTTGGGACCTCGGGTTGGCGGTCTTTGGAATGACTTTGAGTGGGCTAGTCAGGGGATCTGGCTGCTTGGGCTCGTGCAGTAGCGAGTGATTGGACTCCGCCGGATAATGAGAGATATTGAGGTCCGGGGAACGGGCATATGTTTGTCCTTGAAGGTAGCCCCGGTCGGTTGGGATATTGTTAAGGTCCCAAAGTGGCGTGTGGCCTCTTCAATCCGGGCTGTATGCATTGCAGCGTTCTTCCGGAGGATTTGATGGTGACCATATTTCTTTAAGCTGTTTCCACGATTTTCATCACTCGGGCGATATTTGTGGGACCATCACTTTGAGAGGGGACAAGCGACGGTATACCGAACTCTTTCGTCCACATTTCTTTGTTTGGGGGCCGGTTGCCACTGTAAGTCGGCGGGCGGGAGTCCGGCGGTGGAAATATAGGAATCTTGGGGTAGCATCTTGATGTATCAGGGACTATTAAGAAGAGGAGGAGAACCTTCTTACGTCTTTGCGGTAAAGGTGCCATCGGAATTGAGGCGATAGTCAAACCATGACTTGCGACTACCCCGGTAGGTCATCAATTTGAGCCTCATGTCGAAGTCTCATTTGTTCTACCAGCTGGATCCAATCTTGGTGCATGCGAGGGATTTTGGAGGACGGAGCAACGTTATCCCTATCATTACCGGGCGATGCGGACATTACGAAACCCGGAGTTGGAATAAACGGCGAAGGCGATGACGCTTGACTCTTCCCAGATCAAACGGTGACCGGTGCCGAAACCAAGCTTTGTGCGGAGGCTGCGGGGAAAGGACACGAAGGTTCGAGATGTGCAGGAATGGAAGGAGGGTAGGTGTTTGGGCTTTTGGCTCATGCAACATGCGATTATTTATTCACGTTTACTTAAAACATGTTTTATTATCCTAATCGGTTGGAAAAGATTGCTCTTCTTTTCGCAAACTACTCGATTCTGGATCGGTGGGCCCCGTCACTACGTCTATAAGCCCCTCGTATTCCACCTGTATTTCGACCTCCCGGGGTGGACGGCCCGGGCGAGGGTCCTATAGGGCAAGCGGGTCCCACCGACCGAAAGAAAAACGATCCTAAAAGTCGGCGGGTAATCGAGTCTTAACGAGCATTCGATGTAAATTACGGACAAAGGCGACGTCGAAAGTCAAGATCATGTCCGAGGGCTCGACGAAAGTCGGCATGATTTGGAGCGATAAGCGTCCGCGATTGATCTTGACTTGTCGTCGGTTAAGCCGTAATTAGGCATGGAATAGTCATTAATCCTTGATGACTCGGTGTCAATCTTTGGGAGTCGGTGTATAATTTGTGCCGATCGAGCCGAAGTCAAGGCGCCGGTCAATATCTTGGTCAAAGTCTGCGGCGGAAAACCGGCGGAACTTCGGCGATTAGCGGCGATTAGGGACCCGAGAGATATTGAGTCGGTATGCCGACAAAGGCTTGAAAGGAAAGGTCTATACACGGACGGGGCATGACACGAGACCGGACTAAAAACCAACGGGTCTCGGACAAAGTGTGTCACGGACAAGTGCATGGTCGACACGAGGCTCCATGGGATGTTTGGGTAGTCCTGTGCTCATCCGAGAGGCGTAATAAGACCAAACGGACCGCGACAAGGATTTCCCCGGGTTAAGGACGTAGTGTGCGGTGTACGGTCACGTTCGCGTAGTGTGCAAGCAGTCTATATTCTTTTTCTGAGTAAAATAGAAATTTTTTTATGTGTCTTAAAAATATGATGCATGATTTTTTTTTGGAAATTTTCTTTTTTTTTGAAAATCCTTTTTTTTTTTGAATTTTTTTTTTATGAGCACATAAGCACGTAAGCATGAAAATTCCGACAGTTAGGGACATTATTCCGACAGTCAAAAATTTTGACTTTCTCCGAGGCGGCCAAAACAACATGAAAACTGTGCAAAAATCAACACACACACAAAAATGATTTTCGAAGCCGGGACGGAAGCTTGACCCTCAAAAGCTTTTTTTTTTTTGAAAACGGTGATACCGGTACGTGGGATTGTTAGACCACAATTTATCCCCGACTCGTGTTAGGAGGCGATAACGGGAAATTTAGTGGTTTCCACCAATATACCGAATACCATTTTTTTATTAAAAAGCTTAGTCCCCAGCGGAGTCGCCACTGTAACGATGTGTTGCCTTTTTCGCGGGAAAAATTCGATTTTTGCGTTTCTTTGAAAAACCAAATAAAACCGGAAAAAACGGAGTCGCCACGCCATTTTAATTTTGAAGGGCCAAAACTTTGAAAAAAGCCCGAGATCAGAGATTTAGGTTCGGAGGTCATGTTACGCGTCGGGAAGGACGTTAGTGTGCACCCGACGCGCCTCGTAAAAACGAGTCTTCCAAGCTGAAAATCATTTGTGTGTGTGTGTGTGTGTGTGTTTTGGCCAAAATAAGTTGAAACTGGAAAAAGTAAAAATTGGGATGTCTTTTTAAGACTTTAAACTGATCCCATGATTTTTTGGAGAATTTTTGGTTTGAGATTTGGTACTCAAAAAACCTTTTGAAGTTGAGAAGTCACTTCTGCCAGAAGGAAATGGCAGCAGACACCTGATTTTGAAATGGATTCAAGGGTCCTAAAACTTCATAATCTGGATGAACTCAGAGAATGAAAGTTTCTCTAGACTCCTTGAATAAACTTTGTGTGAAAGAAATTTCCATTTTGGAGAAGATTTGAGGGGTCAAAACCTTCTGGAAACCTCAGATATGAGATCTGGATTCCCAGAAGCTGATGAACTAGCCTCTGAAAGAAAAATTGAAAAGAGGAGTTTTACTCACCCAAAAAATAAGGTAAAAATATGTCTGGAAAGCTCTGGATGTTGGCTACAAAAAGTGTTTTGTAGTCAACACCAAATTCCAAGTTCATCTGTGTCCAAAAATTAAGACCATGGACTGAGGTCTGAGAAATTTGCTACTGGACAGCAACTTCTCAAGAAAGAAAATATGATTTTAAGGGGGGTTTTGCATCCATGCTTGTCCCCATTTCCCTAGGTTTTGGTTAGTGATCACTAGACATTTTAGTGGTAAATCAACTATACCAAACCATCCTTGGGGTACATTAGGACTAAGCATTTCATTTGCTTGGGGAGGGGGATTTTACCCTTTGAAATCAAGATTTAGTGCTTGAAAATGGTTTTTTAGGGTTTTGAAAGTGCATTTTTGCAAGTAAGCAAGAAAAGCTTTGAAAATAATGTTGATCTTTGTAGAAGATCATCCATGGAGATGGTCTTCCATGGTGATTTTCTTAGATCTAGAGAAAAAAGATGAAAGAACTACATTTTGTAGTTTGAAGATGCATGCATGGATGAGATTTAGGGTTAGGAAGAAGAGGGTTTACCAATCTTCCTTGTGTTCTTGAGTGTTTGGCTTGAGTGTATGAGTGTTTAGGGCTTGAATATGAGAGTGAGTGGATGAGTATGAGTTGGGAAAGATTGGAGAGAAAAAGGTGACAATTCTTGAGAATTCTCACTGTTTTCTCTCTATATTTCGCCAGAGGTTCGTTGCATTTCTGTTCTTCCTTTTTATTTTTGTGACTGGAGGGCTCAATTTATAGCCCTCTGAAAATTACATACTTGTCCGCGCGGATAGGATCAGGCAGCGTGCACTGTTCATTAAATGCAGCTTCAGCTTTGGACAAGAAGAATAATCTTTTTCAAAATTCAAATTGACCAGCCAGTTTTTGTTTCCAGCATTGCTATATTTGGTTTTCTTCATTTGTTTTTCTTTTTTGAGATTCTTTTTAAGGTTTAACCTTAAATAACAATGCCCATTTTACCCTCACTTTGTTAGGAAAGTTAGGATAGTTAGGAATGTTAGTAATTGTTATAACTTTCGTTAATTTTATAACGAAAATTCTAACAAGCTCAAATTGGAGCACTTACAGGTTCAACCCTATCCATCAGTCAGGTCGACCTAAACCCAACATGCGACCTCGACCTACATCGACTTACAGAGTCCTGGCGTATTTACAATTCTTTACGTAACAAAACTCCCTACAAATCAGGAGTTATTTATGGATAAGATCTCTAATCACGTATCTATTCCACAAATTAAGGGATTTCATGCAATCCTACCACTAATACAACTCTCATCAACAACTATAAATACAAGGCAACATCAACCGTTCCAAGGTAATTGCTCTTTGTTATTCTGAATACACCTTGTTCAGTATAATATTTGAGCTCTCATATACTGTACTTACTCTCACGCCCGAGGGTCTTCATCGGAGACCATTCCGGCTAGTCGTGGGTTCTGTGTTTCAGGTCAAGGAGCCAAGTGATTAGTCTTGCTAATTGGACGGAGATTGATAAGCACGATTCTTGCTGCATCAGTTTGGTTCCATTGCCGGGAATCGTGTGTGCTTGACCTCAAAAACCCTTACAACCCTCAATCATGGTAACTTCTGATGGACACGTTTCTGAAGCCTCGGACGAACACAATGAGGGAAACACTGGTGCCAACACGAACGATGGAAACCGTAATGCGAATATGCCTCCTCCTCCTCCGCCTCGTCATCATGCAAGGGCAACGCGTTCTAATAGTATTGCTGACGAAAGAGGCATGCCTGATAATAGGAGGGAGAGAAGGCCCATGGCCGACTAAGGAGTACAACCTCCTCCAAAGCGTCTCCAAGCAGGGCGAATGGCTGCAGGCGACAGACCAGATCCCTCAACCAATCCCCTCAGCAGAAAGGAGATGCTGGTAGAGCGAGCTAGGATTCTCGCAGAGTTATTGGCTATGGAGGAAGAGCCCGAACAAGAAGAAAGGAGGTCGTAGAGGGCAGCTCCCTCCCAGGTTTCTAACAGGCAGCCCGGCGAAAGTGCTAGGCAAAGTGGAAGCGCCAGGCAAAATGGCGAACGACAGATTGTGCCTCATATTCGTACCCACATTCCAGTTCCACCTGACGACTTAAGAAGTCATCTCAATACAAATAGAGAGCAGGAGGCGGAGTCGAAACTGAGGCAACAAATGGAAGCTGAGAGAAACAGGCCTAGATCGCCTGCCAGAACTGAGAGGTCGCAGTCTCACAGAGATAGGAATGGGCGCAGGTCGCCAATCAGAGAAGAAAGGCGCAGGTCGCCAGTTAACTCTCACAGGGATAGAAGGAGCAGAGAGATAACTCCCCCCAGGAGTGATAGGCACAGAGCCAACTCGAGAAGAGAACCTCACCGTGAGGAAAGACAAAGATCCAACGACGTCTCCCATGCTAGGGACGACAGACCAGAAGCTAAGGAATGGCTACAGTGGAAGAAAAAGTTTGAACAGTGGGAAGCTGACAAGAAAGAGGATGCTGGAAAGGGCGAACGAAACGACTTTGCTCTTCGACCCTTGTCCAAGGAGTTGCTTGACCGTCGACCTCCTCAAGGCTTCAGATTGCCCATCCTAGAAAAATATTCGGGTGCAACCAATGCCAAGAGTCATATACAGCATTTGGAGGCTACCATGTGCTTTGTCTCCAACGAGGACGACATGATGTGTAAGGCACTTACTAGCACTCTCACCGGGGCAGCTCTTACTTGGTTTAATGGCTTAGCACCAGGTTGCATCTCGACGTAGTATTATATGAGAAAGAAATTTTTAGATCGCTTCTCGACAGCTGGAGCTCAGAAGATGACAATCACCGACTTGAATAACTTGGTACAGGGAAAGAACGAAAGCTCGATGAGCTATTATACCAAATTCAAGGAGATGGTCAATCAGATTGAGGAGGACCTGACGGACAGGGAGGTAATCAATTATTTCAGAAATGGGATAGCCTCTACAGATTTGGACTACGAGCTGACAGTCCGGACCGTGACTACCCGACAAGAACTATTTGAGAAGGGCTACAACGTGGCACTGGCTGAAGAGAGAAAAGAGAAGAAGAGTGGAAAGGGCCCCAAGTCTGAGGTCGTTGATTTTGACAAGAAGGACCCAGCCAAGAACGGCGGGAATAACAAGAATGGTAAGAACAGAACTAGGGTGACAGAAAAAGTGCCCGAAGCTTTCACCCCTTTGACAGTGAGTCGTACTGAGATCCTCAACACTGTCGAGCTAGGCCCACCTGCCCCTATGAATCCAACAAATAAGTTCAGAAGGGACAATAGCAAGTACTGCGACTATCACAAAGATACGGGCCACACTACGGAAGATTGTATGAGCTTGAAACGCATCATTCAAAAGTGGGTCGACAGTGGGAATGTATGTGAAAAGACCTCAGCATGGTGGTGGTGAGCAAGCTGCTGGTAGACAGCAAGAGCCAAGACAGCCTAGATTGAATTTGGGGGTTATTACTGAGCAAGCCAGCAACACCGCCCTAAAACACAAGATATTCCAGCTTAACAAGGCCCCTCATGTTCCACCTAGAAGTTACATCAGAGACGAGATGATCAGCTTCTACCCGGACGAGCTGGCGACTAATGCAGTAGTCCCAGGATTAATTGATGGGTGTACGATGAGCAGACTCTTGGTAGACACGGAGGCCTGCAAGGATATTCTATTTTACAAGATGTTCAAGGAGATGGGACTCTCAAAGGAGCAGCTCGAACATTATGATGGAAGACTGGAAGGCTTCACCAACCACAGGGTCGATGCCAAGGGACAGATCGAGTTGGACGTCGACATAGGCCAACATCCTTACAGGGTAGTCTCCAAGGTAACATTTATTGTTATTGATGTAAATAGTGATTATGCTGCTATTTTGGGTATCCCTGGCCAGGTCGCACTTGGAATGGTGGCCTCAATCCCCCATCAGCGAGTTAAATTCCCTACGCTAGCTGGATTCGGCTGTGTACAAAGTATAGCTCGAGCATATCTTGATCATGTCCTTCGAACGAGGAAGAAGAGGGAGTTAGAGATTGAAACAGCTGAAGGGTACTTAAAGATGTCAAAGTCAGTCACCACAACTTCTCGACTATCAACGATCACCTTCCTGGAAAAGGCGACCTATCGCTCACATGACGAGGTCATGACTGAGTCGACACGTCCCTCCAAAATCACCATGGTCAATTCAGATGAAGTTATGGTCGACCAAGTCTTCATAGGCGAGCTATGCCTACAGATCGACAATAACTCGGGGGCCACCAACAGTGAGATCGCAGCTGAGCTAGATGACATGATCGTTGAAGAAGCTCCACACTTGGGGGCCGAGGAAAGACAGAGGGTTCGAGAGATCATTATCAAGACCATACAATTCAGAAATGGTCCGGAGCTAGAAGCTGTGGACGAGCTGGAAGCAGTGATAACAAATCCTTCTTATCCCGAGCAAAAAATTCAGATTGGTAAGCAGTTGTCAGTCGAGGAAAGAACAGAGATCGTCGAGCTACTAAAGGAGAGCACTGATGTCTTTGCTTGGCGAGTAGAGGACATGAAAGGGATAAAGGAAGAGGTCATTGTTCACAGGTTAGAAGTCAACCCGACCATGAAGTACAAAGCACAGAAACTGAGAAGCTTCGCTCGTGACAAAGAGGAAGCAATAAAACTTGTGGTACAAAAACTTTTGAGTGCAGGTATCATCAAGGAAGCTACTCATACCACCTGGCTAGCTAATGTGGTCATGGTGAAGAAATCTAATGGCAAGTGGAGGATGTGTGTCGACTTCACCAACTTAAATTTAGCTTGCCCCAAAGATAGCTACCCCCTGCCTCGTATTGACAAGCTCGTTGACTCTATAGCTAGGCACACCACTCTGAGTTTCCTCGATGCCTATTCAGGTTATCATCAGATCAAGATGCACGAGGATGATGTTGTTAAGACGGATTTCCAAGTCGCTGGGGGTAATTACTGCTACAACATGATGTCGTTCGGGTTGAAGAACGCAGGAGCGACCTACCAGAGGATGGTGAACAAGGTCTTTGCTTCACAAATTGGCCGAAACATGGAGGCCTACGTCGACGATATGGTCATCAAAACAAAGGCCGGACGTCATGTGGTCGACCTAAAGGAAACGTTTGCCAATTTACGAGCAAACGACATGAAGCTTAACCCGAGCAAATGTGTATTTGGAGTAGAAGCTGGTAAATTCCTTGGTTTTATGGTGTCACAACGAGGTATTGAGGCAAATCCTGAGAAGATCAAGGCTTTAGTCGACATGCAGGAGCCCACGAGTAATAAGGAGATGCAGAGACTTAATGGTAGGGTGGCAGCCCTAGGTCGCTTTATAGACAAGTCGGCAGAAAGATCTCTCCCCTTCTTCAAATCATTAAGGGGGACGAAAAACTTTGAGTGGACGGTCGAATGTCATTCGTCGTTCCAACAGCTCAAGGATTATCTCGCTACTCCACCTTTATTGAGCAGCCCGATTGTTGGGGAAACTTTGTTCGTGTATTTATCTGTGGGCGACCAATCAGTGGCTGCTGTTCTAGTTCGAGAGGAAGAGGGGCTTCAGAAGCCCGTATATTATGTTAGCAAGGCTTTATCCGATGTTGAAGGCAGGTATTATAATGCAGAGAAAGTTGCTTATGCCTTGGTCGTAGCCTCCAGGAAGCTACGAGCTTTTTTTCTGGCTCACCCCATTGCCATGCTCACTAACGCACCCCTGAGAAAGATCCTAGATAAGCTGGAAAGTTCAGGTCGCTTACTCAACTGGTCAATTGCTCTTACAGAATTCGATATCGAGTATCGACCTCGAAAGGCATTGAAAGCTCAAGCCTTGGCAGACTTCTTGGTCGAGCTAACGTTCACCAAGGAGGATAACGAGGTACGAGTTCAAAAGGAGAAAGCAAAAGGAAAGGAAGCAGAGGCCCAGTCCGTCATTTGGTCTACCCGGACGATTCTTTGGAAAGTGTACTCCGATGGTTCGGCAACAAGGAGTGTTAGTGGAGCTGGGATTGTATTGATCGAGCCAGAATCAGGGATGATCTACGAGGAAGCATTGAGATTCAAGTTAGAAGCTTCTAACAATCAGGCAGAGTACGAAGCTTTGGTCGCAGCCATCGAATACGCCAAATGTTTTGGGGCGACCAAGATTATGGCATATTGTGATTCCCAGCTGATAGTCAACTAGGTCAGAGGAGAGTACGAGGTGCTGAACCTCACCTTGAACAAATACTGCGACTTGGTAAAGGAATTGATAAAGGACTTGGAGTTCTGGGAAATTCATAGGATTGGTCGAGAGGACAACGAATTGGTCGACCTACTCTCAAAGCTAGCTACGTTATACGAATCGCACGAGGAACCTATCTCCTACCTCGAACATCCAGCATATGAAAGGTTTAAATTCAGTGCGTGGAAGATACCATGAGAAATTGGGTTTACGACAAGTGCTGGATCGAGGAAATGAGAGCATACTTGGAGACGGACGAGCTCCCTGAGGACGAGAAAGCAGCTCGAGCCATCAAGAAGAAGGCTCTGAGATACGTTATTCAAGGAGACATGCTATTCAGGAGGTCATACACTAAGCCATTGTTAAGATGCATTCACCCCCAAGATATCACTTAATTAATGCACGAGGTGCATAGTGGGGTTTGTGGTGGACACCCGGGGGCCAGAACTTTGGCTGACAAGTTGATCACATTGGGTTATTACTGGCCACACATGAGAGCTGACGCTCACGACTTCGTTCAGCAATGCGACCAGTGCCAGATATTTGCCAACCTGCCTCATTTGCCTACGACTGAGCAAACTCTGGTGATCGCTACTTGGCCATTTAATATGTGGGGCATTGATTTGATTGGACCCTTCCCACCCGCCCGTGGAAACTGCAAGTATGTGATCGTGGCTATTGATTATTTCACGAAGTGGTCGAAGCAAAGCCACTAGCTAGAATTACAGAGGAAAACACCATCAACTTCATTCATGACTTCATTTGGTGCCGTTTTGGGATACCTCGAGCTATTGTGTCGGACAACGGGCTACAATTCTCACGGGCCTTCGAAGAAGAAATGAATCGAGTAGGGGTCAAGCATTGACAATCATCTGTAGCTTATCCTCAAGGTAACGGACAAGCCGAAGCTGCGAACAAGCTCATCCTATCGGCACTCAAAACGGGTTTGGTTGGTCGACGTAGCAACTGGTTGGACGAACTCCCCCTTGCTCTTTGGATAGTTCGCACAACCATTCGGGGGCCTACGGGGGAAACCCCATTCGCTCTTACATATGGATCAGAGGCCATGGCACCGATCGAGTTACGATTTCCTACTACCCGAGTAGTTTTCTTCGACCAAGAGCAGAACGATACCAACAGATTGATCGACTTGGATCTGATTGACGAGAAGCGAGACACAGCTTATTTACGAATGGTCAATTACAAGCAGAGGACCAAGAGTTATCATGATAAGAAAGTAAAAACGAGATCCTTCCAAGTAGGCGACCATGTGCTAAGGAAAATTGAGGCGACGGGAAGGAGAACTCAGCAGAACAAGTTATCTCCCAACTGGGAAGGTCCCTACATTGTCACTCGAATTATCAAGGAAGGAACTTACATGATCGCCCATCCAGGTGGTGAGGAATTAAAGCACCCGTGGCATGCTACTCACCTTATCAAATATTACTTCTAGTTCAGTTTTTCAGCTTCAAAGTTAGTTCAGTTTTCAAATTTGAGTTTGTTATAGTTCTAGCTCTCCCTTTTTCGATGTAAGCATGTCTCTACTTCAATAAAAGTTGCAGTTCTATTCAACCAAACATTGTGTTACGTTTTTACATCGTTCTAACAAGCTTGATTCTTAATCAGCTTCGTTCCTTTAAACAGGTCCGACATCTAAGTCGACCTCGTTCTAACAAGCTCAATTCTTAATCAGCTTCGTTCCTTTAACAGGTCCGACATCTAAGTCAACCTCGTTCTAACAAGCTCGATTCTTAATCAGCTTCATTCCTTTAACAGGTCCGACATCTAAGTCGACCTCGTTCTAACAAGCTCGATTCTTAATCAGCTTCGTTCCTTTAACAGGTCCGAAATCTAGGTCAACCTCGTTCTAACAAGCTCAATTCTTAATCAGCTTCGTTCATTTAACAGGTACGACATCTAAGTCGACCTCGTTCTAACAAGCCCGACCCATGGTCAGCTTCATTCCCTTAAACAGATTCGACTTTTAGTCAATCTCGTTTTCAAAAACTATGCAAGTATAAGGTCGACTGTGTTCCGATCAAAAGCTTATAGCGACTTATTTGTCCAATTAAATCTAGCTCGACATATATTCATGCTAAAATCAAAAAGCATAAGATTCAAAGTGTCAAGGGTCAGCTATGATTAAATAAAAGCTCAGTCCCCCAAAGTGGGCCAGGACTAGAGCAAACATAAAGTTACGAGTTAGTATGCCTCCCAAAAAGCTATGCCAAGGCATCGTTACATTCACAAAGCAAAAAACGAAATTGTTTTGGGACTTGTTCGTTACACAACTACCCTAATGTTCAAAAGTCAAGTAGATAGACCGGCTTCAACTTGTCCACTTGTGGTAGCTCGACCTTATACATTTTCTTCCTGTTGTTGGAGATCAGTGGGTTTGCCCAACTCAGTAAATCCATGTTTGGGAGTATCACCCTCGAACGCCAGCTCGTCAGGTTCCTCGAGCTCCTCCAAAAGGGTATTGAAATTGACGTTCTCAATGGGAGGAGGAACCCAAGGTTCTGCTGCCATATCTGCATCATCCTGGGCAATGGTAGCCAAGTCGTTCTCATTATAAGGCACCAGAGGATGACCTTGGCGAGCTGCCACATTATACGGATCCTCTGAGGCCCACTTGGCCAATTTTTCGATTGATATGTCAAAAGAGGGATCTACTACAATGCGTCGAGCCATATGGTTCCGACCTACATCGAAGAACGACCTAGCCTTCTTAGTGACATAGTCGTGGCATTCATCGCTCTCTTTGTAGGCCTTCACTGCCTCCTTGCCAGCATCCACAGCAACTTTTATCTCTGCTTCCCATTGTTGACGAGCAGCTTTGAGGTCATCTATTTGTTTATTCAGCATTATGGTGTTATCCTCCAACGTTTTGGTCGCTACTCCAAGCTCTTGGTCAACCTTCTCCTTGTCTACCTTGAGGGCAGCTAGCTCCTTCTGGACCTTTCCAAGCTTACCGCAGGTCTCCTCCTTATCCTTTAAAGCAGCATCTTTCACAAGCTTTAGAGACTCATATGCTAAGTCCAAATCAGAGTGATCCTCCTTCAGTTTGGCATGATCCTCCTCCAGCTTCTTCAGCTCATTAGTTTTACGAGCCAGCATGGACTTGGCCAGCTTTTCTTGCTCTTCAGCAGCCTTCCAATAGCTCGTAGCTGCTTCAATCATAGCGAGAGACTGCAATGCCGAGTAAACAAAGGGGATCAGATCGACCAAGATTAGGTTAAAGGGGATTAGACGAGTAAAAGAGGAAAGCAATAATGATATAAAAAATTACAAGTATTACCTCGGAGTGAACCAGTCCAGATCTAGCTCGAAAGGTTTCGGCGGTCAAACCTTTGTCAGTGAACTTCTTGACCAAGTCCTGGTCAGCAGCCCTCCTCATCATCACCTGGCCATACTCGAGCTCAGGATACTCCCTCACGGAGCTGTCTACTCCAGTAAGCAGCGGGACATCGCTCAACTTGTCCACTCGAGATTGGACGAGGTCGAAGTATGAGACTTGGAGAGAGGGAGATAAAGAACCACTAGCAGATGTATCTACCTTCTCAGAGGGTGGTTTTAATTTGGTCTTCTTCTTCCTGTTTTTCTGGCTGAGGGGAGCGTCGTCGTCTTCTTCCTCTTCATCAACATCAATAACCGGCGTCCTGGCCCTAGTCTCTTTCACTAGCTCCTGCACCAGCTCAACCTCCACCTCGTCCCCTTCATTACTCGTCTCTTGGGCATCCTCCCCATTTCGCTCCTCCTCCAGTTGATCGAGCTCATCTTCCACAGGAATGAACTTGTCTGTTTCTTGGTCAACCAGCTTCAGCAGCCTCTGGCGCTCTGCGCCCTCTCTCTCTCTCACGACTTTCTCGGGCATTGGCAGCCCCACAGATTTTCTTGCTTTTTCTTATATCAATGACTCGTCCCATATTAGTTTCTTGTTCAGGAGTCAGAACTGCACAAGACCAAGATAACAAAGTGTTAGTTCGACAAATAAAAGTTCTACGTACGAGCTAAAAGTTCTACGTACGAGCAAAATATGTACGAGCTGCAAGTTCTACATACGAGCAAGTTACCTACGAGCTAAAAGTCATACAAACGAGTTCTATGTACGAGCTAACATCTCTGCATACGAGCAATCAAGGGACGAGTTAAGAGATAAATACGAGTAAAAACTTACCACCAAAATGGTCCACCTTGAACCTGCAATAGTCTGCCTCTCCTTTGCAGTAGTGACATTGGCTCTCAAATCTAAAGCGACCCCCCTCATGGGTGACCCAATCAGGGTACCTTAAGCATCTAACAATGGGGACTAGAGGCACCAAATCCCCATTACCAATCATCATCCCAGCTTGGATGTAATTGTTCTTGGTAGTTCCCAGAATATCCCAACTGATGGGTCCCCTATTGGCAACCTCGACCAACTTCTTATATAGCTCGGGCAAGGGGAACTCCCATCCTCTCCTACTCTCCACCACCATCACGTGCGCATTCCATCCACACACCTTACTGGGAAGGTTAATAAACAGCTTAGGGGCATTTGGTTTTGAGGGGGTGCTGATCCCCAAGTCAGTCTTATCTGTTTTGACACTAAAAAATTCCCTAAAGACTCTCATGCAAGGCTCGTATCCAAGGAAGCGACATACCATGGCAAAGCATACTAAAACTCTACAAGTATTAGCTCCAAGGTGGAGGGGTAAGGCATCCATACACTCCAAGAATTCGTTGATAAAGGGATCCAATGGCAGTCCCAAGCCAGCCTCAAATTGGCCATAATAAAAGGCCACCCTAGTTGGATCAGTGGCAAAGGTACCACCAAACAGCTTCATGAACTCCTTTTTGCTAAAGTGGGTCACATTGAACTCA
Source organism: Adenophora triphylla var. japonica (assembly GCA_022495995.1). NCBI lineage: Eukaryota > Viridiplantae > Streptophyta > Magnoliopsida > Asterales > Campanulaceae > Adenophora > Adenophora triphylla. The sequence goes on from JAFEMH010001497.1 coordinate 49,203, forward strand.
TTATTGTCCACCTCACAAAAGTCATACACCATATCTATTAGAGACAGAGAATTCTTCTTCCCTCGAAGCGGCTTAGGAGGCACGTAGCCCCTTTCATTCCTCCCAGGTACAACGGAGGACTCGAAGGCATCCACAATTCGTGGGCTTGAAGAAGTCGAAGCTGTAGCTCCCCCTTGAGATGCCATATCTGTACAAGAAGAAGAGGAAATAGGGGAATCAGTCCTATATGCAGCTTCAAGGGACCTAAGGGATACACTAAGGGGCGACCTAGATTCACCCGAAAATCCTTTCCTATTCCTAAGGAATGAAGGTTTGTTGGGACCTCGGACGCAGAACAGAGCTATGTGGTCAAGCAGCTCGTGAAAAAGATTAAAGGAAACAACTCTTGGGTCGTTCGTCTCTAAAGCACCTAGGGTTTCTCCTACGGGCAAACCTAATTCACAAAAACGCAAACCCCACCGAGTCAAAATTGAGGACCACTCCTCAACGGTCATCTCCCTCCATATTACGTTCAAGTGTTTGTATACTCTACGATTAACATTGCAATAACCATACCAAGCTCCTGGTTCACTACTAAAGGTCCTAGCCATGGCAAATCAAAGAAAGAGCAGAAATTAAACCCTAATACAAGAGGGCGAGAGGGATACCTTAATCAGTTGGAACGAAGAAGGGTTGGTGCAGAAGACGAAAGCTTGAATTAGATCAGTTGCTGCTTCGCTGCTATCGCCGGAGAAATACGGAAGCTTGAGGAAAGTAAAAAATTCGAAAAGGAAAAGGATTTGGCTATTTGTATTTTCC